>CAKLIZ010000509.1:114574-145792 GCA_922035795.1 Oreochromis mossambicus
AATAACCTGTCTGGTAACCCACAACCCATTTAAACAATTCTGCTGCTCAACCCACAAACACATTTTTAGTACAAATGTGGTTGCAAGTAAGCATTAATTAACAGGTTTTCCAACGGTATAAGCTTTATTGCCAAGAAGCAATGGTACATCAACACCAAATACAAATATGCTTTTGTTTGCGTGACAAACACTGGAACAAGGCTGGCTTGGATAAAGCAATAGCAAACCCTCATACAGTGCACACATTTTATTTTTGCCTAAATCCAGTATTAGCTTTGGTCAAGAAAAATAGGAAACCATATTGGTTTCCTATTTTTATAGAACTTATTTTTTTCTTCCAAATACATTGGCCCATATCGAAATTCCAAAACTTATAGTTGTGTGGGCGCATGAGGAAGCTAGCCTATCCTATTTCAAGGAATTTCACACAAGTGCATCAGAATGCTAGCACAAAGAGGCAACCACACTCTGACAGTTGCATTTAATTATTAATCATTAACAACACTAATAATGTCTTTGCAATGTGGTGGGAAAAACCTGTTGGAACCCAGGTTGGCACAAAGAACATGTATACTCCAGCTGGCTGACATTTTCAAACAGAGGGCTGTGTGCTGCAGTTCTGTTTGTTTGCACTATTGTAGGGTCTTTGCCTTACAATATCAAGCAATATCAATATCAGAAATTCTCTGCATTATCTGTTATTATTTGGTTTGTTGTGTGTTTGATTATTGTCATAACATAAAAGGCAATATCTCAAAATTGACACAGACAGAATAAAGGTGGTGGTTTTAGTATCAGATTTCAAAACCACATATTCGTCCAAGGTCGGCGCACAAATTATACCTCGAGGCAGGGAAAGAAAAGTAATGTCAGCTTCCAGTCTGTCAAGAAGCTGTCATAAACCTTTCTTCCGCCGCTGATTTTTTCAACTTGGCTGGCATTGGCTTATGTCATCACCTCTTCTCACCTCATCTCACCTTTTCAGCCCACCTGCAAATGTTCAAGAATTTTCTAACTGCCACCTCGGCTAACCCTCCAAACACACTGTGCAACTTTTTCACATTGATATAATAAGATGTTCATTTTCGCCAAGCGAGTGAACGTGCTTGTAAAACTCAGAGGATTCAGTCATGACATAAAAGAGTTGTAACTTGGCATGGTTGTCTTTGGTTGCATGAATATAAGCTGAAGATTATTTGTTAAAACTATAATCTGTCAGGCAAAAACCCACAATGGAGTACCAGTCACAGGTTGATACAAGTCTCTGTTTGCCTTTACTGTCTGTCTCCCTGTGATGTTCAGGTACATTCCTACCTGACACCTGGAAGCTGAGGGCTCAGCACAGGAAGGTAAGAACCTCAGCAAACATGGAAGGTGTTTTAGTGGATCTATGGTTTAGGGTCCACACCCTGCACACTTATGGATTCAGGGGAACATGTCAAGCAAATGTAGATATCTAAGTATAGTTCTCACATTTTCCTCTGCCTTAGCAAGGTATGAGAGTTCTTCAATAAAATCTTGAAAACAAACGTTATTGGCCAAAGGAATGCCTGATCCAAGTTTTTGAGCTTTCAGTGTTACTTTACAGCAATTCAGGTGTCATTTGTTATATGTTTACATGAAGACGTGATAAAATGCATGAGAATTTGAATGGTTCACATTAGAGAACAAACAGCAAGTACAGAAGGGCAGATTAGCGGTTGTTGAGCGTTGAGAATAACCAGAAACTGCTAACATGAGCCTGTGACTTAGTATCCAGGATTAGCATCCACATAGCAGGGACGTACAACATATTTGTTGGGATGTGTTAAACATGGCATAATTATGGAAGAGCGTTTCTGCCACACACAAAAAAAAGTGTCCATAACTCGAAATTTCGAGAAAAGTAACTTGAAATTTCGAGTTAGCGCTGCCAATCAGTAATCTAAGTGAATGAGATCATTTCCTTGTTACCCGGAAGCTGAAGCCCTCAGCTACAAATACTACAGCTAAGCTACCAGTATCACAGCCAGTCACGAATGCACAAATTGCTGAGTATTTTCAGTGTGGCTTCACAAATGACTAAATCCTTGTGTTATTAGCTGAATCACATGGTGTTACTATCAGCCACGTACTCTCGATAGCGCCAATTTGTTGCGATCTGGTTTTGAGTGTGAATTCCTCTGCACCATCCGAGTAACAAGAAAATGATGTCATTTACATAGATTACTGATTGGCAGAGCTAACTCAAAATTTTGAGTTATGGATACTTTTTTTTGTGGCAGAAACGGGCTTCCATACTTAAAAGCACATACACACACACAAAACTGTAAGACCACAGATATATTAAGTGTGTTACTTCAGCACATTTTGTATTTGGTTAGGTTGGCCTGTATGCAGATGAATGCACTTTGTGCTAGTGATAAACCAGAGTCAGAATACTTTATTAATCCCAGAGGAAAATATGTAGTCACAGTTGCTCCTGATGTATATGGTAAGGCTTTATGTGTACTGAGCTATTTTAGACTATAGTTCTAACATTTTCCTCAATGTGACTTTAGAAGTAATAAAATCTAAGCATTCGGTAACCAGGAAGGAGTGCAGAAATATGAAGATACCAATGCTGAGCACAACAGAAGGCAAGACAGGCATCATAAAATCAAGAAATGCATTCTAATTAATGGTGTTGAACGATGGAGGAAGATTGTTTTATTTCGTGGGAGGTTAAATTGCTCTGCAATTACTTACTTTAAGTCAATGTATGCCAAGATTTGTGGTACCAATTATCTCATCTAACAATGCAGAGCATTCCTTTTAATGTCATGGTTTCAGACAAGGACACAATGTAATATTTTCACTCTATCTAGTAACATTGTTTGAAAGCATGCAAGTCTATGTTCTTCTTCCTTGTCACACCCTCTTTTTGTTGGCGAAGCCATGGGTTTGGTTGGTTAACTGTAGCTTGTTTGTAACAGACACACACACACACTAACACTGCTACACAAACATTTCTCCTCCCCTTTTCAAGTGTGTGCCGCATGAAAGCGGCGTACACCCGTCTCTCTCAGTGTCAGCGGTGTGTTATTAGCATCCAGAGACTCCAGAGTGTCTGCTGCGCTGTCACCTCCCACAGCCTCCTTTACACGCACCCTGCATGTTTGTGTGTGTAAAATATATAGATGGGCGCAACCTGTATCTGCTGTCTGACTCACTCCGAGAGACACACCAAGAGCGCACCGTCAGCACAACGCCTTTGTGTGTTTGGTGTATTCACGCGTAAACACGGGTAGAAATGAAAACACCAGCAGCTGATTGAAATACACAAAATAATACATTTTATTTTTGCTTTGCTTTTTCAACTTTACAGGGAAAAAAAGCTCCAAAGGCACAAACTGTTGTGCTACTTCATATCTATACTTGACACTATAAATAAAAAACCTGAGCACAGCACACTTGTTGAAAGATTATAAACAACTTGTTTTTAAAATGTTTTAGCACCAACTTGCTAGGAAGTGAAAGGACAGGGGTTTTTGTTTTGCTTTGTTTTTTAAAATAAAAAAAAAAAAGTACTACTGAGCTAGCAAAAAGACCGAAAGGCTTTAAAAGTGTGAGGAAATAACTAAAGTGATATAATCAGGGTTATCTCGGTTTAAGATTCAAAGAAAGTCTGGGCATGATGTTTAAAAGATGTGGGAATTTACACTACAATGTGGTGAATTATGGCACTTTTAGGTTGCATTTTAAGCATTAGCATTTTTACAGCTTGGCTCAGGCTCAGCTGCCCTTCAACTTTTTGTAGCTGTGCACCAAATCCCTGTTGGAGGCATTTATTATTAAAAACAGATTAACTGAATAATATGTCTGTCTTTGGATATGCAACGCATATTCTGTGACCAGGAGTGGAGGATTCTAGCAGAGGAGTCGAACTCCGCTCAAGTATATGTGTTCACTGTGTAGAAACAGTTAGCAGCTAGTTAGCTTAGCCTAGCTTAACTTAGATTAGTTCTACTTATATGTTCTTATAAACTTTTTGAAACCCCACACCGCAGCTTACGCCATAATCTGATGTGTACTTCCTTATAAATACAACTATGTTTTGGATCAGCACCACCTGCACTGACACTTAAGAGCAGTATCACCGATTCCTCCTCTGTGCTTCCAGCTACAGTTCTGAAATAAAATGGATCAACTTGAGGAGAGAAACTCTACTTCCAAATAATGTTTTGGCAGTGGTACTGCAGAGCAACAAAGGCTCACTACACGCAGTTATAAATGCGTAGGCTAGATCACAGACTTTCTATAGAATGAATGCAAAAATCTAAATAAAGCTTAAGGCCCCAGACCCCAAAAGACTGGTTACTGACCCCCTGGTAACCACCCTCCACCAGCTGGCAAATGGTTGCTGGCACGCCTAAGGTGAAATTGATTGCAAAGAAGTATATGGTGCAGCACAAAACACCTCCTTGTAATTGCATTGATTGCTAGCAGATTAGCATGTTCGCCCATAGTTTGTTGGGACGACTTCTCAGCAAACACTCACTAACTACTAGTTTAGCAGTAAGGAAAACTGAAAAAGGGTGACGCAAACCACCAAAGTAGAGAACATTTGCCTTCATAGTGAAAACTGCCTTTTCAAATGTGATGGCTGCAGTACTGACATAGCCTTTACTGTGAAGCTAAATATTCTCCATTTGTGATTTGTATCACCCTTTTTTAAGGTTTGATAACTACTTGTCAAGTAGTTGACTTGGAAAGTAGTTATCAAGTAAAGAGTATGTGCACAAATAGCAAAAGAAAGTTGACATAGCTTGTGGGTCAGAAAAATAAAGCCAGTGCAGATGTACCTTAATCCTATCTAGGCCACTAGATGGTGATAGCTGTTGTTCCAAAAACGTTTTCTAACTTAGCCTCTGTAAACAATTTCCTGCTGAGTTCATTGTCTGAGTCACTTAGTTTGGGTCATCCTGAGTTAAGAGCTATTTTGGAAAAAACAAAATCCTGTTTCATCATACCATGTTTCAAAACTGAGGATTAACCCTGGTATTTTCCCCTCGCTAACCCCTTCTTCTCACATTCAGTTTCTTGCCGCCAAGACGGCAACGGCAGAAACATTCACCTCAAGGCTGAAGCCTAGTGAGGCAGTTCAGAAACCAACAGGTAGCATCACAGTAGCTACACCATCTTTTATCCCATGGATGATTTGCAAAGAAGTCCATGTCTCCTATGCAAACTACAGGCAGTTGCGCCACTCTGCTAGTGATCGGAGCAATTACAAGTGGTTTTTGATGCAGCGCCCCATTTGTGACCAATTTCACCTGTTGACTGCCAGATGGGGATTATATAGATTTCACATCCAATATGGCGGAGTGCATCATGCCATGCACTGAAATTATGGGGCGAACTGAATACGAGGTGCTTTTTAAAAGTGCATCTTTAAGTGTTTTTAAAACATTTTTCAGCTAGTTTAGCTTTGTTTCTAACTAACTATATAATGTCTTACAGTGGCTATATGATAGCGCAACTATCAAAGGACAAAAGGCATAAAGGTTCTGCCGTAATTGGCTAGAAGCAGCTATTCTGGCTTTTAGCCACTAGCCCCACAGATGAGTTTATTACACTGCTTATACTCATGTTCAAATGCTAACTTTGTAGCTACAACCAGCAGCTGGTTAACCTGCCTAACCCTTAGTGTAAATACTGGAACAAGAAGTGTGGCTCTATCTGAAGGGGGGGAATCACTTTTAGTCTAAGCCAAACCTCTAAACTGAGAGCACAAGCTTTTCTCTTCACTTCCACACAAACCAAAACCACCTGTTTGCTTGTGTTGCTAAGTCCGCTTTGTTGTCCCACAGAGGAAAACAAGTTTCATTCCAGCAAATGTGAAATTACATGCTGGTAATTTTTCTCCTCTGGTTAGGCTCTTGTGTTAATATGTTATGGGTGTAATGGTCATCAAGCGGTCATATTCTTATTTATATAAATTCCAAGCCCTGCGCTGAAATAGCGTGGCAGGCTTTCTTTTGATGGGCGACTTTCAGTAGTATTACCAGTTTTAGTGGAGGAGTGCAGTTTAAGTCTGTCTAACTCTGGCCCCTTACAGAAAGAAGAAACGTGTGAGGGAAATACTGAGCATTTCTATATTTTTCTGCATAAATATATTCATAATTCAAATATTTATAAACAAAACATGAACTGTTATCAGTGATATCAAATATCTCTGCACTAAAAAACCCACTCTAATCACCCCGGTCTCCCACAGTGTTGTGAGTTCACCTTGTGAGTGGTGGAGGGTAAATGAGGCCGACACTTGTTTTCAATCCACATTTGCAGCTTGTGTGACAACATGTGTTTGGGGTTTTTGCAGTTATGACTTGTATTTGATGATCACTGTCAGGTGTTTCTGCACACAGCACAGCTCAGAATCATCCAAAAAAAAAGCCCCAGGTGAAGCCCGGGACTCCAGTCGAAATGTTGTCCATTTTTCTACATCAGTAGACAGCTCCCATACTCTGTGTGGCTGACGGAGCAGTTGGTGGCGCGTGGTGCACTTGGCCTGACTGTGAGAGACCTAAGTGTGCACCCTGCTGTTGGTACCAGTTCTGGTGTGTGTACTCCCCCATATAGGCGGGTGAAGAATCCACCGGAGGCTGATAGGGAACCTGCCCCCTACTGGTAGGATCCAGCATTGCACTATTTTTGATGCTACCGTTGCTGACGTTTGGGTTGTTGCCGCTCCCGCTGCTGTGGTTGCTGCTGTTATTGTTACCGTTGCTGCTGTTGTTGTTTTCCCACACAGCTGGGGATGGAGGAGAGTTGCAGGCCATGGAATCGCTGGCGTCCGGACTGTGTTCAAGAGGAATATCACCGAGCGGAAACTCCCCGTTCTTGTAGAGCTTCTTAAACTTTGAGCGACGGTTCTGGAACCAGATTTTGACCTGAAAGGAAGAACATAAAATTTTGAAGCAACTTAAATATTATGATTTGGTTTTTGGCCACTTGTGTGTGACATATTGTAACTACATAGTTTGTAACTATAAAGTCTGAAATAGTAAAATATCCTTATTTGGCTTCTTGTTTGGAATTTCACTAGGATTTATACCATAAAGGTGGTGCCTTGATTTGGATTTTTTTTTAACCTTCACATTCAAAATCATCTATTTTATGCTTTTTAAAAAAGCATCAAAATAACTACGACAGAAACAGAGCTATTGAAGTTGCCTCAGTAGCCGTTTTTGTGGCTTTTTAAACAGGTTTGCTGTAGCGGGAGGGTTCAACTTTTATTCTGAAGGTGAAACTTTTATTTCCACCCGACTAGCAGTGAGTGTTTGCAGACAATAAGCATCTTCCACAAGAACTACAGATGACTGTGGCAATCTGCTCATGACCAAAGCAATCACAAGGTGGTTTTAAGTGCATACACCTACAGCCACCAGCCTCCATTAACCACTCTACAACTAGTTGTGGAATACACATTTTTTCTCCATGTCCGGTTTCCAACATGGTGGAAAACTCACATGAGAAAATTCTATTCATATTTGTCAAAACCAGCCGCCTATGTTACACATAATAAAAACTGACTGGTAAGATTAGTCAGAGATATGGGTGCATTACAGTGTTAATCTAAGCCACAAGCAGAAAAGGGAGAGTTTGAAGGTGAACTTATTTTACTCTCAACTTTCTATGCTAACGCTATAGCTAAAGCCACCACCTGGTTAGCTTAGCGCCATAGTTTTTAATGTACCTATTTTCTTCTTTCTTTTTAGCACAGTTTTGCCAATTAAGTAGAATGTGTAAATGTGATTTTTTCTCATGCTTTCTAGCCAAAACATGCAGTAAAAAGCTTAAATAATCTAATTTCATGCAATTTGTCTTAATTAAATGACTTACAGACAAGTTTAGCAACTAGCTAGTAAATGCTATGTAGCATTTAGCTACTGAGAAGGCAAAAACTGAGTTATATCCATTATGTGGCCAAGAAAAAGTATTCCAAGTCTATTGTAATATCTGTCATATTTCATTAGCCGATATTTTAAAGAAATACAGCTTTATATAATTTTTTTGAAAACCCACTGGCTTACTTAAATGTCTGTATCATTGCCTTAATTTCATCTTGAAGTCATTTCTCAAATGCACCTATTAAACCGCTGTTACCAAATAAACCTTGATACAGCTAGTTTTTAAACAATAAATAAGGTTTAAAAAAGAATGAGGCATATTAATTCTTGTTTTATGTGGACTTTAAAGAGATTATTAAGCCTATTATTCTTTTATTTGTCAGTGAATGCTTCAAATCATATTTCATGCTTTTTCAAGCTGAAGGGGACTGCGCTCATGTCTGTGTTTGCTTAAAGCTTGGGAATGTTACCCGAGCATAACGCAGAGCAATGATTTACAACAGCTGTGATAAAACAACCCACACCTCAAGTTTTGTCTTTTATCACTCAAGCACAGATAATTCGTCTGGTAGTAAATCATCAGGGCACGGAGATTACGACAGCAAAAACCAGACTGACACACTGCAACAACTCGCAGCACTTGCTGCAGTTGAGGTCAGACATTCAGTGTGGTGTATATGTGTTCTCCTCTATTTTCATCTGGGTTTTTTAATGCATGATTTTTTATGCATTTCACATTTTATTTTGGGGTAATCCCAGTTCTGTTTTTTGTAAATTTTATATATTGTAGCATCTTTATCTTCAAGTTTTGAAACCTCTGAAACGTTAGAGTACACCTCAAACACCTCAGCTTTCTGTGCTGCTTCTGCATCTCCACATTAAACACTGTGGATCTTTGCAGTTCAGTTGACATCGCTGCTAAAAAGCCAGCGTCTTTGATCGTTTACACCTACGCTGTCCATTCAGCTGCTTTCATCTCTCACGTCTCTGCTGACAGTTCCACTGCTTTAGGGCCTTTTCATTTTAGCTCCTGGCTTACATATAAAATGACCTCAGGAAGCCAAATTTGAATGTGAAATACTATCAGCGCATCCATTTCACAGGACACTTCACATCCTTTCAGTGCTTCCACTTCAGCCGGTACTTCTGATGCTTTTAAATTCTGCAAGTCATGCCTGAACTGCAAAGTTATCACCCATAAAGTCTCACCTGCGTCTGTGTGAGGCCCAGCTGTGCGGCCAGCTCGGCCCGCTCTGGCAGGGCCAGATACTGGGCTGTCTGGAATCTCCTCTGCAGAACTGCCAGCTGGTAGCTGGAGTAGATGGTCCGGGGCTTGCGTACCTTCTTTGGCTTCCCGTTGACCAGCCTAACTTCCATGTCTGGTTCTTCTTTCACTGCAGTAGCGGCGAGGGGGGAAAAAAGAAGTAAAAATTCTGCAATATTTTAACTGACGTATTTCATTTTTACACCTACTTTTCTCATACAATGAACTAAACTTGCATTGTTTTACTACAGGGCAGTTGGTGCAGAGAACTTGTAGCACAAAAATAGCCAGAGCCACTGCAAACCCCGAAATTTCAAAGAAATTCCGCCAGCACTCTGAGCTTATAATTTTGGTCTGAGTGTCTCCCACAGCTGGGGAGGAAGACAGAGATTTATAGGTGCTTTTCATGTAGCCTGGAGGCCTGACTGTATACATCGCCGCTCATTTGTCCTGTTGTTATTCTTGTATCCTTTTTTTGGGGTCTTTCTTTATATATACAACCCCTCGTTGTTTGTATTTGAAGAACACATTGGGCGGCTCTGGCACAGGACATGGTGTGAGTTCTTTAATAATAAGAAAGTCAGCAAATTGATCTTCGGCTCCTCCGGTCTACAGTGTTCGGCAAGTGAGTAGTAATAATGAATGCTAAATTAATCCCCATTGCATCATCAGTGTGTGTGATTTGTACAAATGCATTGAATAAAGCAGCTTTTTAACAATAGTAAAGCACTGCATACATGCCTTAATCTGAAAGTCATCTATTTACAAAGCAGTCTATATTGGCAGTTTTTTTACAAGCTATTTTAATTATAATAGGCTTACAAACATCATTTTGAAATTGCTTTTCACGTGTACGAGTTCCAAAAGAGACTCATTACATTCCACTCCAGTGTTTTTCTTGCAGGTTTTGTAGCCAAAGTGGGAGTTATTCTATACTAAACTTTTATATTCTATATTAAACCCACACACTGTGGTCGTTTAAAAAGTCCTGTGCTAGACTCAGTACTTTATAAAGAGAATTTAAAGGATTTATAAACGGAGAATAAAATGTATTTAAAGAACCAGTTTATACTTTAAAAAAAGGTCTACATTTCTGGGGTATGTTCAAATTCATTAATCGTTCGGTTACGTATGATAGGGTTTACATATTTGCACCTTTGTTTGTTTATTTATTTGTCTGGGCGTGGCGACAGGCTTTGCGTGATAAGGAACCATGCACACTGAATGATTCAAAGGCCAAGGCTGACTGACAAGTCGTGACACCTGATGTACGTGGCTGTGGGCCAAAGTCCCCCGGGGCCGTTTCCAGGAGTCAACTCCCAACTGGAATGCCAAAAACAGTACACCAGTCTGTCAAGCTTGTTTTTTCCCCTGTAGTTAGCGCCGGCACACCTTCCAAGCTCTAAAAAGGAGCCCAAAGAGAAATCTTTGTTTTTTTCTTTTTGGACTCAAAGGGAAGTTACAGAGAACCCGCTTTATGGTTGTTGTTGAAAATGTTGACGTTGCTGTGCTGTAATACCGACACGGGATCAGCACGTTGAGCCCACAGTGAACCGGTTGCGTGTTAACAAATGAGTCGTTCGCTGCTGATACCGGTGAGGTTGAAAAGTCACTGATTAGAGCTGGAACGTGGCTCCTATCCAAAGGCCTTCGGCCTGCTCGCCATTTCCCTATCAAAATACGATCTGAATCAGGTTCAAAGCAGTGATTATAAACAGGAGCGTTTTGCACCGAGGCTCTGTTCGCAGTGACTGAAGCTCACCGGTGATGATCCCGGTTTCTTCGAGGAATATTTACCCAACACGTCATCCTGCTTCATAGAAACTAAACTGATGCCTTAATTGTTTATGATGTCCCAGACAAGCTTCTCATTGATATGTTTATTGACGTTAAAGCTTAGATTTTTATAGATTTGTCTTTCCTTTTTTTAAAGCGTTTGGGACTTTTAAAACAAGGTAACACCAACTGTAGCACTCCATCAGCTGCATATGAACATGGTTGTTTTGTTTTTTACTTTGTAGAAAAAATTACTTTTAGAGTTGAAGAACAGTTACTTTTCACAATATCTTTGTGAGTCTTCTTTCTTTCTTTACGCAGAGACTGTCACAAGGTTATTTCTAAACAAAGTGATAGCCAGCGCCTCTCCCCTGTGCCCAGCACCATTGTCTGTGGGATTTTGCTCCTGCCTAATCATTTTCTCGTGATGAACAATAGAAAGTTATTTGAGAATCCGTTGAAAGGTTCCAAATCTCTACGAAATGTGATGTGTGGAGAGTTGGACGCAGTGGAAAAATGAAAAACAAAAATAACTTCATTTTTTTCTCGTGCGTAAAACTCATGCGCAATTATTGGGTTCATGTGGCTAGACATGAGCTCTTGCCATACATCAGCCTCAGGTGGTCAGTGCGGCTTTGACAAAGATGGAGAGCAGCTTACGCATCAGTGCTTATCACAGAGGAGGCGTTTGGATATTTATTTATTTTTTCTCTCATTTGGGCTCATATTTTTTTTTTAAACTTTCCGTTACGGGTGAACTTACCGCTGTCCTGCAGACTTGGCTGAACCTCTCTGTTGAATGCTCCGTGCTCCCTGTACGCTGCATGGGGGTAAGGGTACTCTGCCTTCCCAACGGGGTAGGCACCGCCGGGACCCATCCCGTTCAGGCTGTAGTGGTGGTATGCGTACGGGTTCATGTGCTGAGCGGAGTACGGCTGCTGTGCCGGGTAGAAATCCTGCGAGCCGTGGAGCGCGCTCTGGCCGCTATAGAAGCCCATATCTGTGGAGGAGGACTCCGGCATGGTCGGGGAATCCTTGGAAGCCGAGATGGAGCCACCGGCCACGGGGATGGAGGGCTTCTTCTCCTCGAAGACAGGTGAGGACTGCCCGTTCATTTTCAGGCGTTTATCTCGCTGTTGTCGTCTCCGATCGGGTTTGCTCTGAGCTCCGAAGCAGGACTGTTTAGAAACTCCTCACACAGTCTGAAGCTTGCGTTCCCAAACTCCCTTGACGCAGCAGCCAGGCTGTCCACCGTGGCGGCGCCCAACCCAACTAGAGCTCCTAATTACAGGGCGCGCCGAACTGAGCCAAGCCGGGCAGGACAGAGAGGAGTGGATGTCTCCTTCTCATTGGCTCGCCTGCTCGTTCCCTGCCTCTGCCCTGAGGCCAAGACAGCGCTGTCGCCTGTCTGGCTCCCTTCTTTTCCCCACATAAACCTCCAGTAAGCCTCTCCTAGGGCCTTCACCAGAGCGCGTAAACAGCTGGCAGGACTTACTCAGAAGTCTTTATTTTATCTACGTCGAAATATATTCAAGAGTTAGCATAGAGGACCGTGAGCAGAGCAGAAAATATGTAGCTACTAATCAAACTATCCGTAATAGTGTTGTGATAAGGAGTGTTAACGCATTAACGTAAAAGTGCTGCCTCCCATTTAAATGCAAATAGAGCCAGGTGCTGTTTAAGAACACGTTGGAAGTTATTTACAGTTAATCAAGGCTTGGCGTCTTCTTCTTTTACATGTGTCAACGTGGGCCCCCGGGCTTCTGCTCTGCCTGGGTTGGGGGGAGAGAAACGGCCATCAATAAACCTATTATAAATTTTGAGTGCATGTGACATTCCCGAGAGACAATACAGGAGGATAATGGTGAAGTAAAGCTTCCTTGCAGTACCTCAGTTGGAAGAGAAACAGTATAAAGTGCTATAGTTTGCAGTAACAGAGGGAGTTTGGTAAAAACTGAATACTAATTTGGCTTTTTGCATACACAAATTTCCATCTCCCTCACAGGCTCTTTGATCTAATAACACAATCTCACCACCAGGCGTCGCTGTTGACACTACAAGGGTTTTTAATGAAACCGCTGTCATTAACCAGTCGGACGACCGGCCTGATGCAATAGAACTGTTCTTACCTCTAATCAATAATCGCACGATTTGTTCACAGGTTTAACACTTTTAATTGAGAAGCTCCCTTTTTAGGAACACCTTTAAACCACATACTTGTTTCTTTTTAGCTAACTTTGTTAGCAAGTTAGTCTTTACTTTTAGCTAACTATCGCCCTTAGAATGCATGTTTGCCAACCTGAAACTGTTACTGTAGCTATTCGTATATATGTTTCTTGGTTAACCATTCTTTGCTTTAAGGAACACATTTTAACCATTTACTGGTTTTCTTAGTAATAGAAATATACTTGAGCTTGCATCGACTTTTCTCTAACTGCTCATAAACACATTCAACCTGAATTGTAGCGACTGTAGACATTTCCATATTCATTGCCATCAATGTATCAGCTACCTTTAGCTAATTATACATTTCTTTATTAGAATACATTTAAACACTGCTTTAGCTAAAAGTCCTTTGTTGCAAGAAACACCATTTTTACCAAGTTATTTAACATTATCATTCAGCCACGTACTCATTTTAGAAATAATTTTCATCCATTTCATTAACAGTTTGGCAGCTAATTATTAGTCTTAGTAAAACCAATTATTGTAACCACTGCCTTTGATTGTATAGCCTTCTTCACATGCTAGCTTTCACATGGCTCACCCAAAAGATGCTCAGCAGACTCGCCTTATAATTAACTGAACAACTGTGTTCTTACCAATATCATTGGTTGAGTTACTTTACTACAGGCAAGTAAACAAGTTAAATGTCATTTTCAACCTACTACCAAACTTGCTGTAACAATAAAGAGTTAACGGATAATTATTCCCAGTGTTGTAAAAGCACACCGCTTGCAGGTTTGACTTTTTTTATTAGCATTTTTCTTTCTCTATGTCATATATGGTAAACCTTTGAGTCCTTGCAAAATTAAGTTCCCAGAAATGTACAGCTTTATTTTCTTCAGCAAAGCCTGCCCTTTTCTGCACAACCGACTCATCATATCTCAGAACACAGAGTTCACCATCCAGTCACATCTTAAGCCTCAAAAGCTCTTCATGTGACTGACCGAGCTCTCAGTGGCAAGGTATACTCTGTTCTTATGGATTATAAAAAAGGGGAACAGTGTGAATACATCATCAGGCCTGGGATGAACAGAGGCGCTTGGCAATGTTATATACAAACAGGAGGTGGGAGTGCAGAGGGGAGGAAAGAGGAGGGGGTATTGGAGACCCCAGCATGGTGTGATGACTGTTCTCCCCTTTTCCTGTGGCATGGTCCCGAGTGGACAGAAGAGCAATTCCCTGTATGGTCCACAAATCCCAGAATGCCTTGTGAGTGAGCGAGTGAGCACAGTTAGGGTGAAAACGTTAAAGGGAGAGGGTGGCAAAAGTTGTGGGAAGGAAAGAGGGGCTGTTTTGATGTCCTGTGGACGACACGGGGTCCATTTTTCACAACAACAGATAAAATTCAAATGTTTGGTTTCAGGGCCGGCTGGAAAATTGAACAGAGCAGGTAGAATTCAGACCTACCAACCAACCAACCCACCTTCACCCTTTTTTACACTCTGAGAACAGATCAAACATGTTTGTGTGTGTGTGTGTGTGTGTGTGTGTCTGTTTATAATACATTTATGTATAAGTGCTGTATATGTATTCTTTACTGGTATTTTACAAGATTCCCTGATGGCCAGCGCAGAGAGAAACAGGAACCAAAATAACAAAAAAAATAAAAAATAAAAAGGAAAAGGAGGCTCATCCAATTTTACATACAGTAAAAATCATTGGTGGGAGAAAAGAAGAAGGGCGCAGTGCCTGGATTTGTCCATAGGGAGGAGCACTTTGTGTCTGATCAACCCCAATTAGATTGGAAGGAAGAGACAGTGACAGGAGGGGCGGGAGAGCAGAGGGCTGAGGGAGGACCAGGAGGAGCGGGCAGTCCACCCTGTCAGTTTGCTGTTCTGTTGGGTCATCTTCAGTGGGGCAGCTGGTTGTTTTGCTTGCTGGGTTGTTGAGTGTTTTGTGATCTCCTCATCCTTCTCCCCTCGTCCCTCCCGGGTTGAAGTGAAGCAATCGACAGAGGTCTGACTGGCCCACGTCACTCCAGACAGGAGGACAGATGGTGTCACTCTGAGGAGAACCATAAAGAGAAACAAGACAGAAAAAAAATGATCAACAGACACCAGGATGAGGTTAGTTTATGTTTACCTTACAGGCAGCGGGACACACCAGAGAACTGACACCACACTCGGAGCCAGGCTAGCTGCTTCTGATTTACAGAGCAGACAGAAAACGCTCTTCTTTTTTCTGTGCTACATTTGTTTGAACATTGGATTGGGCAGATCGGGCGATGGAGGGATCAGACAGCTACTTCCAAGGATTGAGGATGTACACACGTGTATACTTTGTCACTTTTTAACCTCTAATCTAAATATTATTGCACCAATGATAAATTGATTTATAAAACGTCTGGACCTGTTACAGCAGGAGTTGTGCTCAACCTGTCAAACACATGTGACCCAGTACACAAAAACCCAGCTAAAGATACAGAACCAGAATCCTGGATGCACACACACACACACACACACAACACAGCCAAGCAAAGATGCAACCAAGAACAAGCAGACCTTCAAATATTTTGTAATCCGAATCTCCCTCCAGGAATTTGCTGACATTTGTTATTCTTTATCAGTGCTAGGATCATTATTCTTCATACCGACACAGTGATTTTTATCCTCTTCATGATAAATTCAAAAACTGCAATGAAAAAGTAGCTGGTAATACACACGAATAATCAACACAACAATAGTTGTAGTCTACTTCACTGTGATGTGTTTTCACAATGAAACAAAACTTTATTTATATAGCACCAAATCACAACAACAGTTGTCTCAAGGGGCTTGAGGTATAGATTTTCTGCTGAAGCATAAATCTGCAGTTAGTGACACTGGTGACTTTTGCTTTTCAGCAGTTTTTAATAACAAGTTTAAATATTTACAATCGTTCTATAAGTCAACTATTTACCTGTTTGTATTATTACTAAACTACAATAACTCAAAGAATGGACTCTTTTGACATCTTCATGGTCAAAGTGTTTTGAAAGGCATAAATGAAACTTGTTTTTCTGTTTCATTTATGCCATAAAAAAAATATTTGACTTTAGCCGTGTTTTCTTCTGCTGCGTCACATATCAGTCAATACTGGTGGAAAAACCCACAAAACATTAATTAATCATTCAATCAATTTTTATCAGCTACCAGAATAATTGATGAAATCATTAAATCCTGGAGAACTATTCACTGAAACGATTCCCAACCTCACCTGTTAAAACACATTTTGAAACCTTTAAATCTCATCTAGTCGTCCATCAGTCCAAAACTCCAAAGAGGCTCAGTTTACAGCGATGAGATGGAGGTGAAGCAGTGAACACTCACACTAAACCGCTAACTACAGGACGTTCAACTCGCTGTGAGTCAATAATGATCACGCTGAAGGCAAACACCACACCCAGACTCACAGTTGGCAGGTGAACACGAGTTATGTGACAGAAAGAGACGGCAGCGGCGCCAAACTGAACACCTGGTTCTGATCTTTAATTCAGTAACAAACAGGCTGACGGAGGTTTTCTATACTTAACAGTAAACAGGTCAGAGTCACTGCTTAATAAAAACAAATAAGCTGTGAGGTTTCATTTTTACAGGATTGTTCTTGGCCTCCTGTAAGATCTGCAGAGCCAGACACACATTTTACTGATTCATGGATTCAAAATATTTAGAAATTAAAATAAAATTCATACTTTGGAGCATAACTCACTTTATTGTGTAATCACTCCATCACTGCTCAAGACTGCTGGAATGAAGTAAAAGGCATCTTCCTACAGTGCATGTGAATGACCTCAATCAGACTCACCTTATGTAAGCTTCTTGGCTTTGTTGTAGAGCGAATCCACCACTTTGCTCATGTTCTGAATGGTCTCTAGAGCTGCCTCGTACGTCTTATCCACCACCGGCTCATCAAACACAATCAGCACGCCTTCACCTTGGTCCAAAATACCTGTGGAGTAGGAAGGAGTGAAAGCAGGAAAGAGCCACAAAACATCAATATTTAAAAGAGGAAAACACTCGTACACACTCCACAGTCATGTATAGAAAGACCTGCATCAGGCCTGGGACTGACGTTATAACATTATAAACCATACTGCACACTTAAATTCTATTTTTAAAAAAAAGACCTTTGATCGGGGATAATTAATGTTTGACAGTGGAGGGGGGGTGGGTGGGTGGTAGAACATAAATAGAACATTTGTGGGTTTCTTTTTAAACTTTCTTAAAACTCCTTTAGTTGTTATATATTTTTTAAACATATGCAAAAATGTGGAGGTCAACAGTTATTTAGCTACTTTACCTATTTAGCTTAAAATATTGTTCCAAGGGCTTTGCTTAAACAAAGAAAACTTAGTGTATCAGATATCCACTTTATATACTTCGCTCAAAGAATGAAAGAACACTTAGCATCAAGTCAGTTAAACTTGTGGGACATTGATGTAGTCAGTGAAGTAGCAGAGGAGGTTGTTAATCAGTTTCAGCTGATTAACAGCAACAATGAGACAACCTCCAAAACGGGAATGGTCTTAAAGCTGGAGAACACTGACATTTTCCCCTTCCTCATCTTTCACTAGTTTTGCATTTGGCTAGGGTGACCATCACCACTGGTAGCATGGGGTGATACCTGAACCCTACAGAGGTAGTTCAACTACTCCAGGATGGTACATAAATACGATGCGTGTCATTGTCAGAAGGTTTGCTGTGTCCCAGGACAGTCTCAAGAACACAAGACTGTGGAGACTGCAGGACACAGACAGTTACTCTAGGAGAGCTGGACGGGGACGTAGAAGATCCTCAGCACATCGGCAGGATCAGTATCTGCTGGTTTGTGCAAGCCGGAACAGGATGAGCACTGCCAGAGCTACAAAGTGACCTCCAGCAGCCACAGGTGTGAATGTGTGTGACCAAACAATCAGAAACCGCTCTACAGACACCCTGACTGCTATTAGGTATTAGGATGAAATCCTTGGACCCATTGTAAGACCCTACTCCCGTGCTGGTCCTGGGTTCCTTTTGGTGCACGACAATGCCCAGCCTTACACATCGAGAGGATGCAGGAAGTTCCTGACAGATGAAGGAATTGATACCACTGACTGGCCTCCATCCTGGCCTGAGGCCAGTCAGTGGATTTAAATCCAACAGAACACCTCTGGGATATTATGTTGTGGGCTAGGTTACATGTCAGACTGTCCAGGAGCTCAGTGATGCTCTGGCCCAGATCTGGGAGGAGATTCCCCAGCACACCATCCATCATCTACAGTACCATTCTGAGCTGCTATTGTGACATTTTGGCAAATTGGACCAGCCCACTCCGTCATTTTTTTTACTTGTGTGTCTTTAAATTCAGCCCTGTGTAGGTTGATCGTTTTTATTTCCATCAAACTCTGTGGCATCCTTTCATTCCTAACACATTACACATCCATATCATATACACAATCCAAGTATTCAGTGAAAAAAAAACACCCACACGTACCATGAAACTTCGAATCCAAGATCATTTGTGATAATTTCCTCTCCACGTCTCCCTGCCAGACACAGCATGAGTGCAGCTATCACAATATAAACCTTTTGGAAATACTTAAAGCAGGCAACTCGTGCATAATGAAAATGAAATACTAACCAGCAAGAGCAAAAGCCTACCTTAGGGAGTTTGATGAGGGAGGAAATGTGTGCTATCTGTCAGAGAAGAGAATATGAGCAAGTGCTTATTAGCACAAAGCAGTAATCAGCACACTACACAGGATTACACAGGTAGCTGGTTATTCCACATGAGCCATGTTCATATCCGTCAGAAGTGACTGGAGAGGATTACCTGGACCCTGGAGAATGGCTCGATGACCCTGATGAGGTTCTGCTCCAGCAGGTTATCATACAGCTTGGTCAGGTGGGTGCTGATGATGGGATCATCCCGCAGCTCTGCTTTGTACTCTGTTAGTGCCTGGGGAGGGGAAGAAGAGGCCATTTTTCATCACAAATGACAGGGGTTCAAATATTATTACAACTGAAAATGTGATCCACACAAACCAGTCTACTAACCACAATGTCAAGAAAAAAGTCATCAAACTCTACATACACTCACCTTTTCAAAGTCTGCCAGCGACCGGTTCTTGCTGGCTTGTGCCACACATTTCAGCGAGTCTGTCTGTGGGAGAGAAAGAGAGGGATGGATAACAGCAGAGTCAACATGTCTGAACAGCTTTTACTGACAGATACTGGACAAAAAACAACCAAGTGTTCACAAATATACAGTAAATCCTGCAGAAAGCCGTCCATTTGGGGAAAACGGTTACTGTTGCCACGGCTGCCCATTCTCACACAGCATATTATGCAGCTCATGGTGCAAAGAGAGGATCACGTCTCTGTAACTCTGCTGGAGGGATGGAACGTCATGCTTACAAAACACATTGCCTCATTTGCTGTTGTGTTAACGCGTGAGTCCAAAACCTCCAACAGGTGTTCAGCTGGGGTGAGATTAAGCAGCAACATGTGGATGCTACAAATACCAGACTTATTTACAGCCTGGTATTTAAAGAGGATCAAAGTTAGGGGTGCTCCCACTATGACCTACAGGTGTGCTCACTCAGGCAGCTGTAGCAGACACCTGTCTGCTTGGCTTCACCTTCACTAAAAGGAGTCACTGAACTGGACCTCTCCAGCATGTTTGTTGTGCTGAGGCCTTTTGGAACATTTTTAATACTATGATCCATTCTAAATAATTTGGCGTGCTGTGTGGAAGAGTCTGTGCTTCAGATTTGGTGAGTGCCTTTCTAGTATTCTACACAGTCTTTACTTGGCACTAATGAGTAGGTATGTGTTTGTGCTACAACCACAAACACGGTTAACTGGGTCACTTCTGGCTCCAAAAGAAAGTAATCCAAAAGCAGACTTAAGCAATGCTAGCCCATCACTTAAGTCCATCTTTATCTGGATTACAGGACCATGCACAGAGCAATCCAAAGCTCCACATCCTCTTTGAAGTCTGGCTAGGATAGAAATAATAGTTCCAGGCAAAGTCTATTGTATTTTTAAAGTTTTTAAGTAAAACAAAAAGTTGAAACAAAGAGTGATACCTGTCTGCCGGCATACCGCAGAGCTAGCTTGCCGCTAATGAGGGCCTGGACATCTTCTGGCCTGAGGCAGAGAAGCAGATATGTCAGACACAGCATGGCGACTCCTTTGGAAACAGTTTTGTATTTCAAGTAGCTGTATTAACTTCTAAAGGCCCCAGTGATGTAGAGCACTTACGCATTGAGCATGATTTTGCAGAGCAGCATGTATTTGAGGGCTGTGATGGCTCGGGGGCTGTCGATGGAGTCGTAGCCCTCGAAGGCCTCGTAGAAGTAGGAGTAAGCCGTCTTCCAGTCTTTCTCCTCCGCTGCGTGAATGATCCCTGGAAACACGTTAGCGCACACAAATGTCAAGCTGGCAACGCTGCACAGACGCGCATTTCAATTTGTTTCTTGCTTTTACGAAGGGTACCTGACTGCATGTCTAAAGCTGCTTGTAGTTTGGGTGGGCAGTAGATGGCATTGGCGGTTGTCCTAGCAGACGTGAGGGCTGCGCGGGCCTTGGGCAGGTTACTGAGGGCGTGGTACGTCTTACTCTCCAGCAGCTGAACCTCCACTAGCAGGGCCTTATCATCCATCTTCTTGAGCTCCTGCAGCAACTGGGAGCCTGGAGAAAGAAGACATGCAGTAGAGTCAGATCTCAGCGTGAGATTATTCTTCAGACAGGTGGAAAACCTGGAGTCCTTAAATAAGGACTAAAACTATTTTAAAAAATTGTTTTATAGTACACTAATATGTTTTCTGCAAGTTGTACACACAAGGTTTGTCTTGTCAGGCAAGTTAAAAACTGAAATGTGAGGAGATTTTCACCCACCAAGCTGCAGAGCCTCCTGGTAGCACTTTGTGTCGAAGTACAGTGAGATGAGTCGAGCCTGAGGAGAGAGGAGAGGTTATTTCTCCCCCTGAATGTAAACCTGATAAACTGTTAATTTCTGCTGATAAGAACATCCTGGGGTATATAAAGGGTGGTGAGCTGGGTTTCTTTGCTGCTCACTATCCAGATTATTGAGATTTAGTTTGTAGCTCAGCTATATGTTATTATTAGGTTCACATGGGTAAAAAAATAAAGTGCTAATTAAGTACAAATTAAGTTATTATTATTACTCTCTGGGTGTCTTCCAGTCCTGATCCTGGTCTTCTTTCTGTTAAAAGGGAGTTTTTCCTTCTCACTTTTTCTTTCCCACAAGAAAAGACTAGACTCCAATAAAAAGGGGAACTAAACACATCCGCCTGTTCACAGAGCGTTACTGCTCGCCCAAATAAACGTGAAAGGTAAAGACCTGGCTACTGAACAAAGTGATCAGTGCAGTTGAGGCATAAGAGCAGCACATCTCACCTCTAGCGCCTGTCTGAGGAAGGTCCTCTTCTCAGCCTTGGCCCACTCTATGCATTCAAGGCAGAGCTCTACCTCCTGACCCGTGGCAGCCTCCATGTCCAGGAACAGGTCCAGCAGGGAGCGGACCAGCCGGGCTGCCTTGGCCTTGGAGATGGAGTTGAGGAAGGGCCGGACATATTTTAGCAGCCCCCCGAGCTCTGAGAAGAGGATAAATAGAAAAAAATTATTATTTTTTGTCTTTTTCTGAAATTATGCAATTTCAGAAAAAGACAACTTCAAACTGTTTTCTCAGTGATGGAGGAAAAAACTAAGTCTGTTACTTTTAGATTTCAATAAAGCCACATGTCTTATGATTCATCTGTAAGTCACGAACTTCAATGTTTTCTGTCTTTGGACTCAACCGACAACTTAAAAGAATGGCCTGTGTCATTCACTGCTGCCAATAAAAACACAAACTTGATCCTTTAAAGTCCTCAGCAGTTGTCCCTGACAGTTATTCTACACATGTCTGTTCTGTTGTTTGAAAGATTTATACCACTTCAAGCACAAGAGGAACAAACTGTTCAGCCAAAGGCAACTGGAGCCTTCCCGTTAACTTCCACCAGCTACCACCTACCTGGTAGCAAGCTCTGGTTTGTTTGTTTTATTCAGTAGAAAAAGTCCCAAAAGTTGCAGCGACCAAAAAACATTTTAGGCTAAACCAAAAGAGTAAAAGTCTGACTATTTCCAGTTTCATTTTCTAAAGTTTAACAGACATTTATGTTCAGGAAAAGGTCAGAAATAAAATTAAAGTGGACAAATTTTTGGCCAAAAGCTTGCTCTGAGCCTGGAAAAAGAAACCTGTGCAAGATACATCTTTGGATGCGCTTGGACGCTTCATCAGTGATGTAACCTGTGAGGTCATTCGGTCTTTCGGGTCTTTCAACATCGGACACCTACACCCAGGCGACCCAGCAAAGGTTGATGAGACCCCAGCCTGCATCCCAGCAGCAGCCACCCATGGATCAGTCCTCTTCATCCACAGCCACCTTGTGGCCTTCTCTGTGGCTTCACATACAGACCAGAAGGCGCTCTTCCTAGCCACTCCTGTTAGGCCCAGTTGGTTTAGGACTTTGCAGAGTGAGCACCCTGCAAAGCCTCTGCAGCCCACCTCTACTGGCTCACTTCTCTACTAGCTCCTGGCACGTTTCCTTTCATTTGCCTCTTCCATATGCTCTTCCCAGGATCACTCATGGCAGATTTCATGGCAAAAATCAGTCACCTTATGTTGACCTCATTGTGAAAACGTCATGGAGTTAAGGACAGATGTGAAGGATATTTTAGGTTCTCCTTGAAGGCTTTAGGCAAAGAAAGCCTCACAGAATCTACCTGAGCTTACAAAAGGGACAGTGAATTCTGATGTTGTGGGTCTGAAGTGTTCAAACTACTTTGTCCCAATGTCGAACTACAAAAAGCACAGTTTCGATGCCCATATCATCATAGTCAGTGTTTTATTCTGGTTACACAAACAAGGAAATTGAAAAATACCACTTCATTAGCAGTCAAATCAAACAGCTGTATTAAGAAATGCTGCTCACATAATCTCTTTTCTGCTACCATTATCCACATGAACTTTTTTTCTTATAAAGGCTTTCATTATCTCAGCAGTCAGTTAATTAATGATCACTATAAAACATGGCAAAATTTCCCTTTCATCATTTCAAATGAAGTTTCTTTCAGTTGCTGCGTCCGCAGCAGGTGGATCTACATTACTGAGCCCACCACCATCATATTTAATACAATACCAAGCAATTTCATAGCAAGCTGATTTCACTAAGGTTCAGAATTCAGCTGTGGGTGTTCGAGACACAGGCCTGTCAGTATACTAGGAAGTGACAGAACTCATTTACATGATCATCTTCGTCACTTATATATTATACTTCTGCATCAGATCTACATCACAGCTTACATCAAAATTGGAACCCATTTTTTTCCCGCAGAAGCCTAAATCAAGCTTCAGTAGTGTTGCCTATTTGCTTCCCTGAACAGCAAGTTTTATTAAACCTAGCTGTGAACTGTGTGACACCATTATGTCCAGAGATCTGGCATCTGCACATGTCAGCCTGGAAGCCTGTAAACATGTTGGTCATTCCAGTCCTGCTCACACTGACAGGGCAAAAATCAAATTTTTCATCCAGTCTCTTTGCCTTTCAGTGGTCCAGTGAATCCATAACTAAAGGGGGTAATGAAGGAAGCAATGAAACACCTTTCCTAACTTCTGGTTCACTTCATACACTCACTTATGAACCTTTCTTAGCAAACCTGATGATTCAACCAAAACCCTAGACCAGAACAAACGTACTTGATCTAGCAGGGACCATAGCCCTAATATTTCATGTGACTCAGGTTTTTCAGGAGTTTGCTCACAGGTTTCATCAAGACGCCCAAACAAGAGTTGGTTAAAACTGGTTTCCTATTGGTCTAGGTGTTCAACATTCACAGCGTATGTAAACAAATCATAAACAGCGTGTTAAAAATCAGGACACTGCGTTGTGTTTACCTGCGGCCTGTCCCGTCTTCGCCAGCAGCCCCCCCAGCTCCAGGATGCTCTGTTCTTTGACACGCACCGCCTCCTCATCGCTGTCCTGGATGTCCCGCTTCACTACAACACACATAATGATGATGTCATCTGATCCGTGTTAACGTGAATCACCGCGATATACAAACAGTGAAAATGCAGATGTCCCATTACCACTTCCGTCTCTTAACGCTACAAGACATAACTGTCATGAGCGGAATGAGGTGGATGGCGAGCAGCCAAGAGGCTCCAGAAGCTGCGAAATACCGGAGCTGTCACAGTGAAACAATAAACGGCATTGGCGACTAAACCGCTAAGCCTTTACAAAGGACAGAAAGAATCACAACCCTGCACTGACATGCGTTATGATTAAGACGGTGATATTAGGCAACAAACTCGTTTTTTAAGTAAGTTTCTTTGTCGGCCTGTCATCTGACCAGACAAGGGATAGCTGCTAACAACACTGGCTTCTAGCTAACATTAACTAGCCAGCTGTCACCCTAGTCACTGTCAAATGAATGAGCAGGGGTAGCTAACATTAGCTTGTCTGATAAGCTAGCCGGTATATTGCTAGCCGGCTAGCCCGCTGCTGCTGACTCACTGTGCAAAGCAGTCGGCAAAAAGACACGGGCAGCACTGAGCTAGCTAGCTCGCGTTAGCTTAGCCGCTACCTAGCGAGCAAAGAGCAAGCCTGGCTAGCTGAGCTGCTCCAGGACTGATGGAGCAAAGTAAAGGCTCTGTGTCTACTCGTAAAATAACTTTCTCTCTAGCGCCAAGTTTTGCGGAATATATTTACCTATTGAATGTAAGATATCAATAGAGGCATTCCGGTCTGTTCCAAGAAGAGACTGTGCTCTCTGAAACTCAGCCACTGCCGCGGCTGCCATCTTTCCTCTGCCTGCCTCCGCTCCACTTTGCTGGTGGTTTTCCGGTCAGGTCGTTCACAGGGTCGGAACAATGTCTCCCTCTACAGGTCGCGTCCAGTACTACGCTGGGAAACGGCGCTTGGAAAAGTTTCATGGCATATTAAGCTCTAACAGCAATGCACAGTATTAACTGTCAGTTATGTTTGAACAATTTTTAACATACATGTTTCTTCCAGTCATTAATGCAGAGCGTTAATGACTGGGGCTGCAGAGCCTCAATGAGGCCATTTCTGTGACAAGTTTTTTAAAAATGCTGAGGAATGGGTTTTTAACACAGCAAGGGAAAGACTGGAAGATAGAAAGATGGACACATATTCCAGTTCTCAAACCAATGTGAAGGGTCTTTAAACCCCTTTCTCTTGTGCAAAGAACACATCACGTGTTACAGTAGAGTAGTGTCCTCAATAAACACTTTGCTGATGGGCTCAATTTTCAGTTTTTTACTCATACTGAATGAAATGAAACTTTATATGTTCTAAATGATGGTACTGTGCAGTGCAATCATTTACACAAAAAACTACACCACTCAGGTTTTACAAAGGGACTTTGCAAAGCAGTGAGTAAGCAGAATGTAGCTACATCCTTTACATACAGTAAAGGTGCAAATATTAACTTTTTCCCCATAAAGACAACATTTAACAGCCTCTGCTTTACCCTTAACGGTGAGTTTTGCCATCTGAGTATATCAATAAAGACGTGGTTTGACTATTAGAATAGTTTCTGGGTTTTTCCAATGGTAGCTGTATATGCAGAGACCAGTTTGACTAACTTCTGATTTAAACCCAGTCATTTTGTTATACAAGCATGAAAGAAAAAAAATATTTAAAACTCAAGCACGATTATTGTTTAGAAAACCAACACTGTTTCTGTTTTGCTCCTAGTTTTTGGTGAAGTTTAGCAGTAACAGCTTTGCCATTTATAATATGCTGTGTAAACCCAGACGAGCGTCTGATATATTGTGTATATTGTTTGTTTTATTCTTGATTATTTTTTAATCATTACTGAGATAAAGTGAGAAAGTCAGAGCTCCACTCCACTACTGAGCTAGAACGCTAAAAAGTAAAGAAAAGAAACATCATCCGTTAAATATACAAAATTGCCTTTATTTAATAAAATATACAAAGAGCACAAAAAACTCAAAATCAAATCTCACGAGTGGAGTCACTCATGACAGCCGTCTGCGTTCACAGGACGATGGATAGGTAGTCACAAACCTGAAGTCAGAGCAAACGAGAACATCTGGATGTTTTAGACCGACAGCACCTCAAACTCTGAGACGTTAATGACACTTGACGTGCGAGCTGTGTGGATGAACGGGCATCATACCTTGCAGCTTATCATGAGGTTGGGAGAGCCTTCTATGTTAGGAGCTACAGAGAACACGGGGTTGTGGAGACAGTCTTCCCTGTGCTCCAACACCCTGGACTCCAGAAGATGCTGCAGGACATCAGGAGTGATGCTCTGCTTCTAAGGACAATGCAGACATTTCATCATTTTTCCACTTTCTCTCCTCTTTCTTTACCTTTACAGGCTTTCAGCATATTTTAGCTACATGAACTATTTTTATTTTATTCAAATCAAGATGTGTTTCCTTGAAAAGACACTTTAAAGGACTGTACAGTCATTCTAATAAGAAAATTCTAAGTTTTCAAATAAAACATCTGGTCCTCAGCAGGTTTGCCAAGTCTCTAAAAAGAACACAGCAGCTCAGCTTAGGTCTGGAAGGCTGCATATGAAGGAACTACAAGGAAAACCAAAAGAACAATGTCCTTTGAATACTACAAGTGGAGATGTTTGGCCATAAAGCACAACACCCCTTTTGGAGAAAACCACACCTCATAACAGCTGTGAAGCACGGTGGAGGAGGGGTCATGATTTGGGCACCTTGCAGTAACAGAGTCACACATCTGTATACCAAAGAGTCAAATGTGAGGACATGAGTCCAACAGCTAAAGCTGGGCTGAAACTGGATCATGCAACAGGAAAATGATCCAAGAACAGCAACAACAACAGAAGGGCTCAGAAGAAGAAAAAATACTGAAATGTTGTGGTAGAAACTTAAAAGAGCAAAATTCCTTCACAATGATGTGAGAGGCTGGTGGTAATACAGGAAATGCTTCAGGTTATTGCAGCTAAAGGTGCTTTTGCAAGGTTCTGTATTTGTATTTAGCTAATTTTAAAAGCTGGTAAGGACCCGATTATTTTTTATAATGGCCTGTTCTTTTTCATGCGACCATAATTGTTGTGGTTAGGATTAACAGGCTAGGGAGTGCACTGTGAGGGAATCTCCTCACTAAGACAATCAGCCTGACACAGCTCGTACACACAGAGTGGAGCAGGTCGTCACTTTTGGGACATTTTAGCCAAAATCTAAACATCAAAGTTAGACAGCTGCTGGGATAGGTGAAGAACACACAGGCCTACAAAACTGTATCAAATTATTAAGGAGGAGAACAAAGACTGAATTTATGATGCAAACTGATAAAAATAAGGCTATCATGAACAATAATAGAGCGCCAACCAACTATGATTTCTAAAGCTAGTGAAGCCTTCATAATGAGTTTTTATTTCCAAAGACTTCAATTTTTAATAGATTAGAGTTCAGCAGACAAACCTTAGTGTTGATATAAACTCCACAGGGGCAGGAGATAAAGAAGCTGTTGATGTTCAGGTTGTTCCTGTAAGATTAAGAAGCAAGCTCAGGTTGAAGCAAGACTGACAAGATGCCAAAAATTCTGAATTTCATGTCAGTGTTTCATGACTACTCGGTGTGTAATGGCCTTCAGATTCTATTTGTGACAAAGAAGAAACTGTGTGTGCGACCGCTTTGACAGAAAACATTTTAAGGCAAGTCGACCGCTTTAAATCCCAGTTAGAAATCACAAAATGAGAAACAATTGTTGCTGTCACATGTTTAAAGCAATTGATTTCCAAACTCACGTGTGACATATGGGGCAAATAATACGCATCTCATCCATTCCTTCCACGACAGATGATATGTACTGCTGCTCAAACAGCTGGTTCTTCTCGTACTCTTCAATAATGGACATCTCTGCAGCACAGAGAAACACAGAGGCTCAGAATCAACAGGATCACACAGGCTGGATCTCCACTAAAAACACCTGTGTTACCTTCAGACATGAGCTCCTGTTGGATTTCCTCGAGCACCGCCAGTTCATCGTACTCCCTCATAACACCCAACATCTGTAAGGAAAGGTGTCAGACCAGTTCTCAGTCAGATTACACCAACTAAGCTCTGATCTGCTATCACTGATTGTAATCAAGCTTGCAGATCCAGGACAGTGTGAACGCCAAAGCAGTTTTCACATTGTACAGATTTTTATCTAAATTAACAGCTAAAAATGACCAAAGAATGACAGACAAACGAATTGCAAACGCAGAAGACATTCCTAATAATAAATGAGGATATGCTGGGAGAGACAGACCTCTGCCATGCCCGCAGGTCCCCACAGTGAGGGCAGTCTCTGGTCCTCGGACTGCAGCGCGCTCCACTCCTCCTCCATCACCTCCTGGACGATGATGGAGGCCCCGGAGCTGCTACACTGCTGGCTCTCTCCCATCTGCCGGTATTTCTCCAGCAGCCTGGCCCGACTGTTTTTTAGCCTGTCTACACAGCGCTTAAAAGCACAAGAAAATAACGCACTGCAGTGTTAGAGTCATAGCCTGAAAAAGTTAGCAACATGCTAGCTAACTAGCTCACCGACACCTCGTAATTACCTTGCGATATGTTTCTTTCCATGGCGCAGTCGTTCCTTTATACAGTGAGCGGTGTCTGTGCAGAGCGTCCATCAACAGTCTGTGGAGGCTGTCCGTTTACAATTACTCTTTGAAACAATCCGGCTAAAGTTGGAGAAGACTTCAAAATCAAAACATTCCGGCTTTACGCCCCGCCACCCGGAAGTTGACATGTACTGGCCCGGATTGCATGACGGGTTATGTAGTTTTTGACTGAAAAAAATACTAAAACAATAAATAAATAATAAAATAAATACAATAAAAGTCCTGTCAGCTTTAAAGAATTGAAATAATATGGGTAATCAATAAGATTAGACACGAGTCTATTAAAATTCATGAAAGGAGGATGTCAAACTCATTTTTCTTCATGGACCACACAAATCCCACTTTGATCTTCTGTCAGTGTAAAGAGGTTTAATTGCATATTTAAGCCCTGAGGTGCATTAAAATAATAAGAAGTATAATTTCTACAGAGCATCTCAGTGTTTCTACATGACAAAGAAACTGTACGGAAATAAATGTGTCAAATTTTAGAAAAAGTTCTGGAAGGTGTAGCTCAGTGACTCGCCTGTAAAATTGAAAGTTGGGGGGTTTTTTAAGTCACTGTGAAAAAGTGAAAAAACAGGAACTTTTCTCTTTCATCTAAGTTTTTTTTTAATCTATTATCTATTACCTGATTACTTTGGTGTCATATCAGTAAAAAAAATAAAAATAAATAAAGCTGTAAAACCTAAACAGTTAAAAGTCCAAAATTTAATTTTTCCTCCTTTATGTAGTAAGAAAATTACAATATTTTTTTAAAAAAAAACTGGAGGGGTGCCTTGACCCTTTAAGATACTATACCATACACAAAATTAAAGAATCACACCTGAAATAATAAATAATAAAAACAATAATAAGTTAAATATAAATATTTCTATTTCAAGAAAGCAAAACAATCAAATGTTAAAATTTTGAAAAGCCTTCCTGATCTGTTTACTCAGTCTGTTGATGCCACCAGCTCCTGTGCTGCTCACACTCAGTCTGTGCCTGATTGATTGCTGTAATTTACTCTAAGTGATAATAACAAATAATAATTTAAAAAAAACCAGCATTTATTATTATTGTTGTTGTGTATGTGTTATTTCAAAAATGATAAAACATTCACAGGAAACCTTCATGCTGAACAAACTCAACCAAACTAAATCACACAAATATGCCTTAAGTTATGTCATTAATAACTGAATGCAGTAAAATTTATAGGAAGAAAACTACAATGAAAATAAGAACTACTGCTAGTTAATTTTTCCAAATTACTGCTTATTTACTGCACATCATCTTGTCTTATGTTCATGGCCTATTACATGTTTTTGAATTTTACCCAAGACAGTTTGAAAGTCAGAGGTTGAAATTAGAGCTGCTTGAAGTAAATGTAATGTAATTGTGCATACAGCTGCCTGTGTGTCATCCTCAGGGTCGGACCTGAATACTGCTTTGTTTCGGCATCCTGAATGCATCATGCCACAAAGCATAAGGTCAACAGCAAAGCACTGATTGCTGATCAATAATGTATCCCTACTGTGCTTTATTGTACCTTTAAGGAAATTGAAAATCATTAAGCATCTGATCCATAAATCTGAATATTGATTTATTCGTCATATATTCATACAGTCACCCATCAGCTGTGCCTCACTGTGTATCTTATTCTTTGCAGAATTTAGATAAAGCTTCCTCTTTAAGAAGCTTTACAAAAGTCCCTCCTCGTGTCCCACTCAGTGGCCTCCGTTGCCCGTGGGTAGAGCTGTATTTGGGAAGAGAGCCATTCACATAAATCCATTTTCCAGCTCACTGCCTTTTTATGGAGTCTGGATCGTGGATGAAAAAGTGTTAATGCTGTTGGAAAGCAGCTGTACAGGCTGATTTTACACTGACTTTCATCTGGAGAGAGACTGCGGGAAGCATCGGGTTTTGGTGTCTCCTGCAGAGTGTCAGAGAAGTGCCTGCAAAAGGGTTTGTGATACTCCTCCTGATCAGTGCGGGTTGTCATTTTTGAAATAACGTCATAACTAAGTACATTTTGGAAATATCTGGGTAGTGACTGGCTGAACTGACAAACTTATTATTGTTTCATTATCTCCTTTCAGAGTTACACTAGTTTTCCTTTTTTTTAAAAAAGCATTTTGCTGTTCACTAACTTCATCAAAATAACGGCTTCTTCTTTGATTAATTGTGCTGACAGGCCCTTAAGGGATTCTAATTTCCATGAAGTCAATGTTTATTTTCTTAATAGTTTCCAATTTTAATTGTCCTTTAATGTCACTTAAGTGTTAAATGACATTTTAAGCAAACACTTTTCTTTAGCCAAAAAGAGCAGGGGCGTCAGATCTGTATGTGTAAGTGCAATGTGTGTGTGTGTGTGTGTGTGTGTGTGTGTGTGTGTGTGTGTGTGTGTGTGTGTGCGCGTGTGTGCGTGTGTGTG
>CAKLIZ010000509.1:145892-186737 GCA_922035795.1 Oreochromis mossambicus
GGGGTGGGGGGGGGTGGGGGGAGACAGATGGCGGAGGGGGGGGGGGGGGGGGGGGGGGTATTTCTGGTAATCGGTGCTTTGATGAGCAGGAGGGGTGTGATGAAGGGCATTGCTCTGAGGAAGCAATTGTTTTTCAGTCTGTGCGTGTGGGCTTTGATTGTTCTGAGCCGTCTGCCAGATTGCTGTGATTCAATCAAGGGGTGGGCAATGTAACACAGTTGGAAAGAGCACGGTCTTTGTGGTTTTTATTACAAAAATAAATAAATAAATGTACCAGCAATATCTGTATGAACCAAGCCAGCTTCAGCTTTCTAACCAGGTTCTGATTGTCAGACGTCATCCCTGCTGTTGTAGTGATGTCAGCCAGCTTATGAATAAAAAGGCTCAGAAAGCAGGAATGTAGGAGTCGTGGTTTCAGGATCGGAGTGGAGGTTTCACACAAGGACAAAACACCTAAGGAGTCCTGAGGTCCCTTCCCAGGTGCAGGATGAGGTGGGGCAAGAGCTCATCTCATTACTGGTGTTTCACCCTTAATCCCGGTGATGATAAAGATCCACGCCTTTTTTCACACCTTGGCTCATGTGATGACTCACATGATCAATAGGGTTAGTGACCCACGGAACAATGGGAACAATCCCTACTAGGGGTTAAATACCTGGGACTCTCCACCAATTGGTTTTAGAACTGAAGAAGCCTCTTGGATGAAGTCCATTTGACTTCCTTTTTTCAACCACTCAAAAAAGCCCTGACCTGGACAGCCGACAACCTGCGCAGACACACTGGGAACATGTATGTAGCTTTCTGTCTCTTTAAGAATGTATTCATGTTACCTGTTAAATAGAAAATATAGTCCCAGGGCGCTACATTTATGTAGATTGTGAATGTAAGGAGAAAATAGATTTTTAACATTGCCCTTTTTCTGAGAGAGGAGCTGGTTAAGACTGAGTCAGCTGACTAAATGGTAAACAGACTTGTTCTTATTTAGGACTTTTCTACTACTTAGTATTTCCCCCACACTGAAAAAAATGCAATAGGGTGGTTGTTGAATTTGCATAGAATTACTTCATATATCCAGCATGACTAATTTAAATTTCACATCTAAACATATTTTTGTCTTTTAATTTTCACATATTCTTTAAGAATATTCATTCTTTTAGAATAAATCATGTTGAAAAGAAACAAGTTAGTCGTGTTTTATCCTCAAGCTCCGCCCCCTGGAAAGGAAAAATCGGCTGCACTGTCCGCCATTTTTGTCTCTCGCTTTGGAAAATCTACTACCATCTGGAGTTTTACACTTGAAGGTAAATAAGATTTTAAAGCTAACACACCAGTTAGAAAGAGTGTAGACCCTTTATATATGTGGACTTTTACTGGGTGTTGTTATTTTACAGGTATGTGGGCTGTTTATCGAAAACCAGGAAAGGCCAATGTTAGGCTCCAGTTAGCTAATGGTAACCGAAATTATGCATAAGCAAATTAGTAATTAACATATATAATGTGAGTTAATATTGTTTATATATTCTTTCAGTCTAAATTAACAGACTATTACAAACTTGCATTGGTGTCTGTAGTAAGTGGTGGTACCTGCAGTGTCTTAACCATTAAACAAGCTAATGTAGGGCCGGGATATGACTAGTTTGTTGAAACATGTCTGCTGCCAATGTGACTGCGCACACATGGTAACATTACCAGCACATAGCCACAGCCGCTATAAACATGCTAAAAGGTCAATCTAGCTTCTGTAGTCAGCAGCTGGAAGACTCAACACAGACCCAAGATTCAGTGTAACGGTTATCTAAATGTTGTGTGTCCTGTTTGTAAGCCCAGAAAAAGAAATTAAATAAAATGATGACCTTGAGCTTCAAGCTAATGTAAGCGTAATGCTATAGCATAAAGCTAATGCAATGATGAGGTTGTTAAATTAGTAAAAATACAGTAAATATATCCAACATGAATAATTTATATTTTTGGTCTAAACATAATTAAGTCTCACGCCTTTCACTTGTTTTAGAAGGATGTTCAGTCTTTTAAAACCAGTCATATCAAAATAACAGAAAATAGTTATGTTTTCTGTTGAAACTCCACCCCCCAGGGTGTGTTCTGCGAGGGAAAATTCACTGTGGCGGTCCGCCATTTTTTGTCTTCGCTTCGTTTACCTTTGGTGCTGAGCTTTACTTTGTCGAGGTAAACTGAAAACTACATGTTTGAGAGGAAACGAAGAGAACATCCATTAGATGGGGAAGTTTTTCTCATGAATTGCCGTTGAGCAACATAATGGAAAAAACAAGTCATTCCTTAAGTTAACTAATGATAATGCTAGCTTAAGCTGCGGGACAATATTATGTGCATTAGCTTTTTTTCAGTGTGTGCCCAGTCACATTCGCTTGTTTTTTTTCTCAGTGAATACAGACTAACTAACTTGTGTCCATTTAGTTAACTGGTTGTACCTAAAATGTTTTAGTTAAACAGTTAAACAAGCTAGTTTGCCATGGGTGGGCTCTGTGTGTGTGTGTGTGTGTGTGTGTGTGTGTGTGTGTTCGGAGGGGGGGGGGGGGGGGGTCTTCACTAAAGTCGGTTTATTTAGGGCATGACACCTGCAGTACTCATTAGGAGAGGAAGTGCATGACTTGGGGCTTTATTTCATGTTCTGGGGCAGTGAATGTAATGTACTGATAACATGTTAAAGACAAACAAAAACCCAACAAATTATTTTAACTGATTTATAGAGAGACTGAGAGGAGGGCTTAAAGAGATAAGAAAAAATGACAATATAAATATGTTTAATTTATTTTTTCTGTATCGATATATGGTGCTTATCCCTGCTGAAGGGCAGATTGGTGTTGCTTCAGAACAATTCTCTAGCGTTGTTACGTAGAGGTGTTACAGTTAAGGTTTTAATAACATTATTTTATTTACTAGTGAAGCTTTGCATATGTTATCTCACATTCTGTAAGGTAAATTTTCTGGAAAGGTCAAATTAATTAATTTAACTAAGTATTAATGAAAGACCTTGATGTGTATATGACACTAATAGATGTAGTTTCTGGGTCATTTAGCAGAACTGCAAAATGGCCAGAAGGAGGCAACTGCTGTGGTTGCAAACAGGCTTTGGGTGGTATTGAAGTAAGGGCAACTATGGAACTGCTCAGCAACATGGGACCCATAGCTAATAAATAGTAATATGACAAAAATAACAACTTTGTGTGGATGTAACCTTGTGAGATCTGAGATTTTGACAGCATTTTTATGTGACAACTTCTCTTTTTAGATAAATGCAGAGTTTAAGCGCATTACCTCCATGCCACTGCAGTCCAGATTACTCTCGCAGATAGATGTGCTATCTGACAAACTAATAAAGGTCTTCAAAAGGCGAGGAGGACAAAGAGGAAGAAGACTTCACAACATTCTGGAGCCCACGGCCCAGGTAAGAAAAAAAAAAAAATTTGTGTATACACTTTAGGGAAAATAATAATTTTAACCAAATGCTGCTTGTCACTCTATGCCAGGAGTATGTTGAAAATCACCTGGGATTTTCACAATTTACCATGGGTGCGGGGTTTTTTTTTCTTTTACCTGCATTAGAACTATGTGTGGAGTTCATAGTTGAACACCTCTCTATGCTCTGACAGTATTCTGCTTCTTTGCATGGAGATTTCACTTCAGAAATGCATTACCTTTTTGAGCATTCTGAGGACTCAAATCACATGCTGTAATGAATCCATTTTTGTTCACCTAATGTGTTAATGTTAACATTTTTTGGAATAGTGACACAGATTAAAATAAGATTTGGTATAATGTTCTTTGACCTGTGTTCTGTTTAATTAAATTTTGGATTTCTGCATTTTCTAGGCCGCAGATGAAGCCATTATCCAACGATCTAATAAGGAAACAACCATGGGAATTTACATCATAAAGTCAAGAGATACCAATGGCAGCCCTGAGGACATCGGGATAGTCCTTGAAGGCCAGAGAGTCTGGCAGGATTTGGATAACTATACCCTAGCAGCTGCAGTGCTGTTTGGACTAATGTACACTTTGAACCTCACCTACCCACTGGAAAAGTATACCTTGGAGGTATTATAGAAACTGGTTATGGAGCTCAAAAGGAACAGCCTTTCAAAGAAGGCCCAGGTTTTCAGGACCAGACTGTACGATTGAACAGTTTTCCAGTTATGATGTGGGAACAACATGTTTACCTCTTCGAATATGTACCATCCTTTCTTTTAAGCCAGCACTGGTAAAGTTGCAGTACATAGTGAAACTTATTTTTCTGGCACTTTTCAACTTGGGGCCTTTATTACTGCAGTGTTCAGTGTTCACTTTTCAAGCCATGGCTCTTTTGAAAAAAAATTCAAACTTTGAATGTCCATTTTTCTCAATGGAAATGGTGCTTTGCACCAATTTCACCAGTTAGCAATTTTTTTTCCCAAGGTGCACCACTACAAACAGATTGCATGGTCTAGTATTAGTGATTGTGATGTTTAGTGATAGAAGCAAGCCAATACTAATCAGTTTAGGTCTCTTGGTTTTGTGCCTGTGGATTATAATGTTATTTTAAGTCTCCTTTTTGTGTCATTTTAATAATTACACCCCTTTTGCCATATTACCTTATGGCTCTTACATTTAAAAAACTATTTTTTACATAAGCGTGATGTCATAAGGCCCCACAGTGTTGAATCCAGGTTACAGCAGATAACTTTGAGGAATGTTGTGGAATGTTTTTCAAGAGATGCATTGTACAAATATGACTCATGTATATTTTGGAAGCCTGAATTGAAAGTCCATTGTTACAACTGTGTAGTATTTTCAAAAATACAGGTCATTGTTCAAAAATGTTTTGCTTATTTCTTTGATTGAAGAGAAAGTGTACAGTACATACAGTAAGATCAGCCTTAATTTAGTTTTATTTATTGAACACTCAATTATATATTAGATTATATATTATATATTAGAAATTTGTTATAAAATAAAATAAGCTTACCATAAAATAATCTTGTCAATATAACACATAGTAGTCCAATACAATTAACACAAAAAGTTCATGTCTGATAAACAAGTGGTTTCTATAAATATTTGACCAGAATGAAAAACGTAACAACAACATAAAAAAGTCATGTTCATGTTACCAGATAAATGTGTGCAGGTATAACATGAAAAACTCAGGTTAACCAAACATAACTTAATTTCGTGCAACCGCTTACAATAATTTTTTTATGTTTATCCCACTGATTATTTTTTTCAGTGCAGTATTAGCCCTGTGATGGGAGGACCAATGAGGTACACAGCCTCTCCGCAATGTCCATAAACTGCACGAGAGGCTAAGAAAATAGATAGATGGATGTGATGTCACTGAAACTGCCAGCAACTATAAAAGTGGCATTTGATTAAAAATAAAAACATTTGTAGTTTTCTGCCAGACTTTGATCTGAAAGATCTGAAAAATGACTCTCTGTGTGTGTGTGGGGGGGGTTCCTGTAAGGGGAGGATTCGCCCGTGAAGCTGCTATTTTTTGTTAGCAAACACGGTGTTAACGGGGCTCGGCCTCACTCGCTGTGATGAAGTGATTCACAAAAATCATTGCGCTGATCCTCAGCAGCCACCCTCCTCCACCTTCACCACCACAGCACAGCAGCAGCAGCTTCGACACGTTTGGCCGGCTGCTTCAGCACCTCGGAGAGCGATAGGTTGGAGCCCGCGGGCGGCCAATGGCTTCAGCGGCGGCAGCAGCATCCGGGCAGCAGCCAATGAGAGAGCGCCGTTTCTCTCCCACATCCAACCCGAATAAGTGCTGATGCCCGCATCTCTCTCTCTCTCTGTCTCGCTCTCTCTCTTTGCTTTGCTGCTTTACTGAGGGAATAAGCTGCCGTCTATTTTTGGACTTTATCGTGGCCATGTTTTTCTGTCCCCCTCTCTCTGTGTCGCCGCTTTTTTGTGTTAATGTAGGTTTTTAGACCAGCGGGCCGGCGTGCTGTTTGATTCATGTCTGGCAGGGCTGTGAGCATCAAACAGCCTCCACCGTGTAGGTTTTTGGGCTTCTCAATGGAAGACATCTCTCCACTCGCTGCGAGCGAAGGAGTGCGGCACATATTTGCTTTGCGTGTGTATTCCCGCAGAGGAGCGAGAGACTCTTTCTGAATGAGGCTCTGAAGGGAAGGGGCGCGGGCAGCAGACCTGTCGGTGTTCGAGCGAGACCCGTTTGGCTGGACGAGCTCGTGCCGGCGGTTGTGGATACCGTGGGCGGAAAGCTTTTTCACATTTTGATCTTACCCAACAGCGAGGGTAGGGGGGAGGTCAAGGTGGGATACATGGATTTCACAAGAAGAGAAGATTAATTAGAAGGTAGGAAACATGTTTTTTCCCTGTAACACCATCCTTGTCAGGTAATGAAATATTAAAGACGCTCAAATAACTCTCAGATAAACGCAGAATCAGTCAGTACACAGTACACAGTAACCCTGCTCAAAAAAAGAGAAAAAAACATTTTGTTTCCCTAATGTTAAGGGCCGTGGATGCCGTGTGTGTTTCTGATGCTGCCTGGTGTTGGCGGTGTTGATGGTGTTCGGGGGTGGGGGGGTGTTCAAGGCTTCCATTTTGAAGCTAAGATGGATGCTTGCGCACATTTCTTTTCCCTGCCTCCGTGGCCTTATCTCGGTTCTTATATAATGCTGGTGAACACTGGTAGGCCCATGCTGGGGCTACCAGTGCCGTCTATATGCAGCTTTATGTGGGTCGGTGCGGCCATTTATACATGACTGCTGTGATGGAATGCCAGCTATTTGTGTGGCTGCACGATTTATTATGAAGTTTCTGCACAGACACCTAATGCAGTTGGCTGACTCTTTCACTCATTGGTATATTGCTGTAACCATAAGCAATGGGGTGCTTTTCTTCACCAAAGAACATACAGTGCCAACAGCTCAATGTGGACCTTGGAAGCAGAGATTTGCGCAGTTAAAAAAAACACTCCCACCACCTAACCTAAAATCCTATTGACGTGTTCTGAAAGGGGGAAGCTGGTCTCGTGACCTGCTTTCATCTGCATTTGCAGGCTCTTCCTTCAGGCAGGAGCTTCTTCAGTTGTCATTGTTACAAGTGGGCAGTAGATTCACTGTGTAAATGTCTATCTGGGCGGTTGCAGGTTGTTTCTCATGGTCTAGCAGATAAAATTCCAGGTTTTTCACCAATGATCACCAATGATAGATGTGTTGATTTGTAAACACTGATATGATTGATATTTATTGTATGCTACTGCAGAGTAGGCGGGTGAGGCAGCTAGCAGTGTTGCATCACAACAAAATTTTCCTGTGGCTTGAAAACTGTTTGTCCACTGGGTTTTCTCCAGGAGCTTGGATTTCTTCCTCCATCAAAAGAAAACAAAAAGGCACTGCTTGTCTGGATGCTGTTTGCAAAAGAGTTACTGAAATGTCAAGAATTTGACTTCCTAGTTAAAAATTTTAAGCAAACTACCTTAGCCAAGCTGAGGGCCTTGGAGGAATAACTAGCAAGAAGACCTTGAGAACTGTTGTTTGGGCCATTTTCATCTGATTTGCGTTTGATATCACGAAGTAGGAACCAGAGTGTCCTTTCTGGTCTCGAAAACTAATCTCACTTTTTAAAATCATATTCAAGGTCTTCCTTACTTGGAAACCCAAGAGGAACAAATAGAAAGTTTATCTTGATGGGTTTTCCCAAACATTTTCCCAAGTTTTCCTATTTTCCCTCACTAAAACAAATAGAATGTCTTCCGATCTTAAAGATATCAAAATATATTTGGACTCTCAACCAAATTTGTCACTTTTTATGGTTAAAAGAAGGCAAGGGGTTATTTCTGGACTAGTATGAAGACCTTGAGCACCAAAGTGTGTGAGGTCCTTTCTGGCCTTGAAAATTTTTGCCTCACACTTAGTTCAAAGTCTGTTTGCTTACGTTTTGCAGAGCCTTTTAACCACATTTCATGGTTGACTGGAGCAGACACTAGTCAACCTCAATGGGAACACAATGGCTTCTCGCTTTACTCTTTTTTCAAAAGGAGAAGTAAAAACTCCGTTGAGATAGTCCTGTGCTAGAAAACTGTGAAAAGTCCTATCTGAAAGTCCAACAGCCATGTGGGGTGTTTCATCTGGATATCTTGTCATGGTTGTAGTCTTCAGTTCATACTGCCCTTGGAAAACTAGTTTGTGTATAACCCAACACATTTAACTTAGAGATTTTAACAATATTTCTTGGTTTTCCTCATTCTCTCCTCACCAAAACAAGCCAAAGCTCAGGTGCGAGAATTGTAGCATTTAAAATAGTAAAAAGAAAACTTTACCCATACTACACTTACTACGGACCTTTTTTTCATCCCAGGATCTTTTTCAGAGACTGTAGCTCATTTTTCATGTTTGACAAGGCTGACAGCAGCAACCTCATGAAATTATCTAACTGGATGGTCGAATTCATAGTGAGGAAACTCTCTTAGCAGAGGAAGGCGATAGACTGAACGCTTTAGGGGAAAGTTCACCATCCCAATCATAAATATTCTCTTTTGAGTCAGTGTCTGTCTTTACTTCTGGTCTTGCAAACAGGCAAAAAATATTCATCATTCATATTCAATATTCATCAGCTAGTGGAGTGTTAAGTTCTAGCGTCTAGGTCTATTCTTTGCTTTGATAAACCAATCCACATATACATCTCATTCTCTACTGAGAGAAGACTGATTCAACTTCATCAGTTGAAACGAAATCTATCTAATATTGAATACTGCTACTTTTTCTGTTGTTTGCGCACAGGTTCAACCTCTTCCAGAAGTGAGACGCTGACCCTTTCCAAGCTTTTTGTCTAGACTAGTCAAAAAGCTTTCCCCCACTACTTTCCACTGCACCCTGTCTCTGCTGCTAACTCTAACCAGACATCATGGGTACAGTGTTATCGCTGTCTCCTAGCTACCGGAAGGCAGCCTTGTTTGAGGATGGGCCGGCCACGGTGGGCCACTACACCGCTGTCCAGAACAGCAAGAATGCCAAGGATGCTGCTGCTGCAGCAGCAAAGTCCCTAAAACGCCCCTCAATCATCAGTGTGCTCCCATGGAAACGTATAGTGGCTGTATCAGCAAAGAGGAAGGGGTCCAAGAAATTACAGTCAGACAGTGGGGATGGAGGGAAAGGAAGCTCTCCGGATGGTCATGCAGCCGCCACCACCAACTCAGCCTCCAATAGCCTGAAGCTCAAGAAGTCTCAGTCCTGTGCTAACCTCTCATCCTATTCATCCAGCCAGGACCCAGCAGCCACCACTACCACTACCTCCTCCCACCTGCCCGCCTCCAAAACCTTGGCTAACGTAGCTACTGTCGTTGCCAAAAAGAATTCCCTCACAGGTTCTGGCATCCAGCCTTCCACTGCAGCTGGAACGCCAAAACGTGTCATTGTTCAGGTAACCTTCACTCTATAGTAAAAGAAAAACTAAAAACTCATCCATGCATAATTTGATCAAGTCTTCTCTCCTTCCCTCCTAAACACAGGCGTCCACGAGTGAACTTATGCGCAGCCTGGGCGAGTTCCTGTGCCGTCGGTGTTACAGATTAAAGCGTCTATCCCCGACAGATCCAGTGCTTTGGCTGCGCAGTGTGGACCGCTCCCTCCTTCTTCAGGGCTGGCAGGATCAGGGCTTCATTACTCCAGCCAATGTGGTCTTCCTCTACATGCTGTGCCGCGACGTGGTCTCAGCTGAGGTGGCTTCAGAGCGCGAGCTGCAGGCCTCACTGCTTACCTGCCTCTACCTGTCCTACTCCTACATGGGCAATGAGATCTCCTACCCACTGAAGCCCTTCCTGGTGGAAGCAGAGAAAGAAGCCTTCTGGGACCGCTGCCTGGACATCATCAACCGCATGAGTGGCAAGATGCTCCAGATCAACACCGACCCACACTTCTTTACCCAGGTGTTTGCTGATCTGAAAAATGAGAGCAAGAAAGAGGAAGAGAAGACCAAGCTCCTCATAGGCCTTGACCGATAAGAGGGCGCTGGGAGGGGGGGAAGGATGGAAGGATAGACGGTGAATAGGTTGAGGACAGGAAGACTAATGCAATGCAGTGTAATGTTACCTTTGAGCTGTAATGTTGTCTGGCGTCTCTACTGGTGATTATTAACCGATTTTTCCAATGTAGAAGATAGATCTTCTTGTATGAAACATAGTGTTGATGATAAATTTACCCAAAGGCTGCAGTTAAAAAAAGCAGATAAAATCAGGGTTGCTGAGGTGTTTCTCAAACTGCCAGTCACATTGACTGGATCTGATTAGATTCCCAAGATTAACAGGCTACTTGTTGGCATTCAGCATCCAGGTCCCTGAGCTCAGGGTAACAAGTTTTAAAGCTGAGATACAACTGTTGAGATTCCCAGCAACAATTTATCTGACAATGTAGACAAGGAAAGCCATATTTTATCAAAAGCATGGCTAGCAGAGATCATGACAAGACATTAACAGCATGATAGAGAGAGCAAGAGATCCACTGGATTTACCTTTTACCTTGGGTGTAAAGCGATTTGTCAGTCTGGCCTTTATGTTAAGAAATAAAGTGCAGACTAAGTTTTATTGTGAAAATGAATACAAACATAAATGGGTTTAGAGACGCCAGACGACACAGATTTAGTTACTGAGGGTGGATATATAAATATATATATATATACTGTATATGTATACAGTATATATTTAGCATTGAGGCATTTTTATCTATAGAGAATTGAACCACATTGCATGAGGTCACTTCATATGTCCTTGCACATGACCACTTGCTTATTGCCAACTCCGCTTTACCTTATTCCTAAAGTCCTTCCCAAGCTTTACTGCACTCATCAAAAATGGTTCTGCAAGGTCCATTCGCATAACATAAAGAGTATTAACTTGCATAGAGTGGATGAGATCAAGTCAACCAGATTGTTTAATTGGCCCTCCTATTTATTGTACTGTAGTGGATTCATGCATCCGCATATTATATGAAGTACTGTAGTTTTAAAGGAATTGGGTTTATCCAGTCAAATATTCTGGGAATTAGGAGACCATTTGTCTATTTTTAAGAGTATGACATGCTAATCCTTTTGGGACAGATGAATAATTATTAAACAAGCCCTTGTGTAAGCTGTTTACATTTACAAATACGTGGGAAAATGCAATACTGACCCCTCCAGGGCACATTTTACACAGGGAACGAGCTCATTTATTTCTCTTACCCTGCACTTTCTCCTGCAGTCCATATTGGTGCTGACAACAGAAAGAAAGAAAGAAAGAAAGAAAGAAAGAAAGAAAGAAAGAAAGAAAGAAAGAAAGAAAGAAAGAAAGAAAGAAAGAAAGAATACTTTTAAAAGACTACACTTGTGTTGGGTGCATCACACTGTATGAATGACTGGTGGTGATGAGTCATGGAGGATATGTTCTTATAGCAGATCATGTGATCGCTTTCTCAGCCAATGACTACACAATCAAAAGTAAATGTGAGTATGCTCCAGCTGTGGAAGTGCAGAGCCAGACACAACAATCGTAGATGTGACTTTTCTTCCAAAACAAAACTTTGATGTTGCTGTCACCACTTGGTACCAGAGACCTCGGCTGCTGTTTGAAGTCCCAACACCCACCCCTCTTTCCTCTGCTCATGGCTCTCCACAGCAACATGGACGAAACAAATCAACACAGATTCTCTCTCTCTCATTTCGATCGCTCCGGTCTGGTCTGAACCGGTCGTGTCTTGTCTGGTGCAGTTCAGTCCAGTTGTCCCATATTTAGAGACTCTCTGGTCCACTGACCTGATGGCTTACTTATTCACGGAGTTGTTTGACATGCATGTGTGCTTCTATAGGTTTCCTAGCATGCTGCTTTGTGTTGGGCACGCCATGCCTCATGTTACAAAAGAGACTGAGCAGTTGCTATGCTGAACTGCTGAAAGCTAGACTGAGCGATGTGACATCCGGGCGCAAGGACGATCCAATGAGGGCAATATGTGAAAGGTTAGAAGTGGACATGCCATTACTACAAATCCATCAGTCAACGCAAGGTCAAGCATTTGCCCTTAAAACAGATTTTTGGTATTCATGTACACAGAGGCCTAAAAGAGCCCACCAAGATTAGCCTCTATGTCTCTTTGGTCACTTATTTGGTTTGTCCAAAGAGAAAACTGAGAACTAATGAACTGTAAAAACAAAATGTTTTACATTTTGGATCAAACGTAAATGTGATCATAGTAAGAATTGATCTAGAAGCTAATTTCATCTCGTTTCTGCAACTATACCTGTTGAGCATGTTGCTAAAATGCATCTCACCCCTAATCCTACCCCATGTGGCTCTACAGCAACCTATTGTACATTAACCATCTGAGATCTAAGCCCCAAACCCTAAGTTTTGTAGACAAGAAAAAAAGGGGTTTTTTTGAACAAATGTAAACACATTTTGATGTGTCAATTAGAACCGATATGTTCTTTGTCCCCTTATTGCTAGGCCTTAGAAAAAATGAACAAATGTTACATATTCTGATAGTATAGGGTGATTACTTAGGCCTCAGAGGGTAAAGAGTACAATAGTTCTGACTTTTGGTAAGCAGCCACGTTTTCAGACTGAAGACTTACAAAAGGCAGACTAAAATCTCTAGACTTCCTGTCTAAATCGAACAATTTCCATCCATATATCTGGTGCTTTTTTTCTTCCTAAATCACCTAAAGTCCACCTTTAAAAACCCCACATCTTCAGATTGTATGGCTCTTTCTGTTTAGAAGTTTCAAGCCCAAAACTGAATTTTATGAAGAAGCTCAAAGGTATTATGATTCAGTTTTGGAAAGCTCCTCCAGAATGACAAGAGAGATTATAGAAGAGATTTCAGTCTGTGTCACCAATAAATTTATTGAAAACTTTGATGGTCCATTACAGGATCCTTGTAAGGGTAGTCCTTCAAAACATTATGATGGCTAAATGGATATACTGATCTTATACATGTCCCCCTGAGGTGAGAGTGTTATCCTTGATGATGTCATATCTCTAAGTCTAACAGTAGCCAATAAGATGTTTTCAGTTTTTGAAAACCTGCGCCCTCTCAGCAGGGCGGAGATCTTGTGCCATATCATTCTAAGACTCATTATTTCATACAAAAAGAAAAAGAAAACAAAATAACATGAGCCAAGAAAGACTATAAAGTTGTCATGAGTAAGCTTTTTCATAATATTGCTGCATTGTACATCCGAGATGTAGACCAGAAAAAAGACTTTCTTTACATAGTAAGGAATAGATGCCAAAATGGAAAGCTTGTAAATTCAATATACAGAGAAGTTGTTTGTGTCACTTTGCAAAATATATGCCAAAATTGCAGTCATCCAACACTGGAGCATTCAACATTCAGCTTAATTTGTGTATAATAATATTTGGCCTTCCCTTGTAATATGAAAAAAACAAAACAAACACAGAAATGAAGACTTTGCTTTTAAAAATGAGGAAATGGATTTTAAATCAAACAGAATGTCATGCCTCTTTCCAGACTCGTGTCTTCACAAAGCAGGAGACGTTTCATGCTAAGATGATAACCAACTGGGCTGCAGCGCTTTCATGCTCTGAAGAAAAACATGTAGCCTTGATCCAGAGTCAGACCTCATGAGACAAATATGCACTCTAAGAATGAATCCATGGCAAACATGCTTGTTTACATGCCCTTCCTCCTAGCTGTTTCTGATGGGTTGAATAGTAGACAAGTAGCATATTCCTCAAAAGCATTCACAAGATGACTGTTGAATAATCCTGTTTGCAATTTCTTGTACTTGACGATCCAAAAGGACCTCTCTCTGCAGGCAAAAGGATAAAAGACAGGTCAAATGGTTACAAATCATCAACTCCATAACAAGATGTATGTGAACTGTAATAAGTTAATGTTATACAAGAATTTGCAATTTTTATTCATGTCAGTACTTTCAGTATCTAACAGATTTAATAGAAGAATGACACGGTTTTAGAATTAAAGGTTAAAGGTTTGCTAAGCCCCACAACACAGGCCAAGCCTTTGGTTGTCTAATCTTACAGTGATAAGGGCAGCAGGTGTGGTGGCAAATCTTAGATTGTAATTGATCCAAAAATAAATAATTAATCATTTAATTAAAAGAATTCCATAAAACAAATTTCTCATTTCTAGCTAACAAAGGTTACTGGCTTAAAGAACAACAGTCAAAGGCTAACTAACTTGATGGCTATTTGACATAAACATTAGCTAAAATATTCTCTAAATTATTTTTTTATTATCTATAGCTGCGTCATGTCAAAATTACTTGTTGGAATGAATTCTGTCTGTAAAATGCACAGGTGACTTGTGAATGCTAACAATAGCATTTGCCTTGTTTGTGTCACTATAATAAACCAGTAGCTGAAGCGAGCTATTGATTTAGTGGCTAATATTTTTTTTAAAGAAACCCTAATCACCCACACTTAATGGATAAAGTGTGCATATATGGTTGCTAATAAACAGCTAAATTGAAACTGGGAAAGCAAGACAACAGGTTTATTAATGAGATGTAACTGTCCAACACCCATTGCCCTGTTAAATGGGGATTAGCTGTCACTGTGGTTGCCAGTGTTTGTTCGTCACTGGTAGTCTCTTACAAAACAACCTTTAACCAAAGTATGTTCAGCAAAACACACCAAAAGAAAGGATGAAGTAGATGAACATTTATCAAGAGTTTTGAGAACAGGCACACTCAAGCGGATACAAAAAGTTATTAATTTATTAGAGAGATATGAAAAGGCTTTTAATGAAGCAACTGGTTGCTACAAACAACTTCATGCTTGAAGACAAAGGCTAAAGCTAACAAGCAAAAAGTTAGCTTCGTCACCAAATAAAAACATTGGTCTGTTCAATTCATACCTTATAGGGAATAATGTCAATAGGACTCTTATTTTTTCTTCTTTTAATGCTAGGACAGTAAGATGCCTGTTAAATGTGACGTTATCTTGGGTGATGCTAGCTAGGGTTGCTACAGTAAATGTTAGTGGATGTAATGGACAATACTGCTAACACTAGCTTAAACTCTGATAGCATCAAAGTCACAGATAGTGTATATACAACTAAGTGGATGTGATTGTGATAAAAGGGGCACTGCATTATTAAAATAATTAGCTGCTTGGCCTTTTGGGTAACTACTGTTGGTTAAGCTAATGATTGTATCTTACGTTAGCGATGAGAAACATAGCTTAACTCATTTCTGATGGAATGGCACCGATAAGGAACCACCTTAAACTCTGGAAATACGTCTTTCCACATTGTGAACAAACCCAAAGCTTGAGACCTCTTGTGCTGCATTACAGTTCCTAAGCTGTGAGTGAACAATCATTAAACAAGCCGTGATTTTTCACAAACGGTCAGCGCTACTCGTTCTCTGATACACTGCATATTCTATTTTCTTTATTCAGTACCCTTGTAGTGTCAGATTTTGACACTGATGTTAGGAGTGATGATTCTTAATGTGTAAAATTACCAAAATATTTATGACCACTTTCCTCCTGCTCCAGGCCTGTCAGCTGTGCAGGGACAACAAAGAAAGAGAAAACCGAAGGTAAAGGAAAGCTGTCCTCTGAATGAACCTTTTTCTTGCATTGGAGTGGGAACGTATGAGTTGATAACACCCCCTCCGATTCATGTTCTCATCATTGATTAACTCATAACCATGTGCCATATTTTATCTTGCGAGACATTCAAGACAAAAAAACAACAAAAAACAAAACAAAAAAACTATTGTGTGACATATGCTTCTAATGATGAAGTCGGTTTTCCTTCCTTTTCATTTGTGAATCATATTGTGTAAACAAGAATCTTTGGTGAACAAAGTCAAGGCTACTAGTGTTACTAGAGTGCTGATGCTGCAATCTGTTACTATGTGGATGTATGAATATGTATGTGAGAAATAAGAATACTTTGATCAACTGTTACAGGTACTTTATATAAAAACCTTTACAAGCATGGTGTTCTGTATTTTGTTCAGGTGTTATGACTGATATTGAGACAGTGCTTACTCGGACCACAGAAAGGCAGCAGAGAGTCTCTGAAGCTGCACATTTGAGGCAGCTGAAGAGGAGCAGGGAGGAAGAGCATCATAATAATTTTTGAAAAAATGCAATTACTCACTAGCTCTCTAACCTGACCCTCGAGAGTCATTAAGAGCAGATTTAATTTTAGTTGATGATAAAAATTTTAATACCAAATCCCTCAATTCATTGATCATTCTGCTCTATACATCTGACATGAAGAGAAACTTACTGATAATGCTAAACACACAAATACTTGAACTTTAATCTTAGTTTCTGATGAGTTTATATTCAATTGAAAAACTGATCATACTAACCTCTATAGTCTGATAAAAAGCGAGAAACAAAAAAAAATGCTGCTAGGCTTTTGAGCATATAGTGCACAGTCCTTCTACAGACCCAGTTTCACACTAAACTGAAGGGATAAAAGACCCGAGGTATTACCAGAGACTTGTCTAAGAAAGAGACACAGCAGAGCATCCTGATTTTAATCCTGATTTGACACCAGGGACCATTTGCAACCTTTATTAAAGAGGCTATGAAATTCACAGAAAGAGGCCTTTAGGTCTGGTGAGTATAGCAAGTCTATAGATTATTTTACAAGAGCCTAAATGGAAATATAGTTTGTTTCTTAAAGGCGGTGATGGTGGGGTAGCAGGCAGGCCAAGATAATCAACAGGAAGTGAGATGAAGGGCAGTGGAGAATGGTCAGGCAGGCGAGATGCAGGTAGGTGCTGGTCCCTTTTCATTTACACGTGACGACTGGATTGTGAGGGCAGGTGAGCTGTTACTCGTGAGAGTTTACTTTTCCTCTGTGCTTACAGGAACCAGAGAGGCAAACCATCCAACCATCTTTGAAGAACGACTTTTCACACCACCAGGATGGAGGCCCAAACTGGTCCTTAAAACCTGCATGATGAGAAAATGACTAAGAAACAAACGTGATGGCTGAAGGCCAGGAAAAGAGAAGCACGAGGCAGACTTACAGAGCAGACCTCGAATGACACAATATGACTGTACATGAGTCAGCTTATTGATGTAACCTCTGACCTGCCTTTGAATCCTTGGAAAACAAAGGAAACCAATCAGTTGCTTTTCCCAGTGTAGTTGCACCACTGTAGCAGGAATAACTTTGTGATTACATTTTTTTAACAATAAATCACCATAACTAAATAAAGTGTGGAGTTGTCTGAATCTGAATCAAACACTGGTGCATATAGACGAGTCTAATTCTGTACATTTAAACTGAACTTAACTGAACTCTGTCAGCTAACCTTCCACCTCAACAGCTAAAGAAGTTATGCATGTTTGATCAAAGTTAGAGTCAAGCTGTGGCTGTGGGGTGACTGTGGCTCAGGCGGTAGAGCAGATCAGCTTGGAAGGTTGGTGGTTCGATTCCTGGCTCCCCCAGTCTGCAAGCCAAATATCCTTGGGCAAGATATTAACCCCAAATTGCCCTCCGATGCATTCATCAGAGTGTGACTGTGTGTGAATGCTTATTAGTTGCACTTGGCTTTAGAAGTGCTTGTATGATTGGGTGAATGTGGCATGTTGTATAGAGCGCTTTGAGTACTCCGGGAGAGTAGAAAAGCGCTATATAAGAATCAGACCATTTAACTCAAAATTTTGGAAATGTAAAGATTGAAATGAAGTAATTAAAGTGCAGTAACAATCTTCTACTTCTTCCCTTAAATGTTTTAATGGTTTTAATGAGACATCAGCTTGAATATGATTGCATCAACAACATGTCTCAAAAAGCTGGGACAGGGTCATGTTTACCACTGTGCAGCATCACTTCTTCTTTCAACAACAGCACATACACTCCTGGGAACTGTGGAAAGAAGCTGCTGGAGAGGAATGTTGTGCTGTTCTTGTCTGATGGAAGATTCTAGCTGCTCAGCAGTCCTGGCTCTGCTTTCTGTATTTTTTGTTTTATGACGCTTCAAATATTTTGAGTTGGTGAAAAGTCTGCATTGCAGGCAGGCTGTTCCATGCTGCTGTGATAGATGCAGTGTGTGGTTTAGCATCGTCTTACTGAAATATTCAAGGCCTTCCCTTAAAGAGGTGTCACTGGATGGGAGCAGATGTTGCTGTGAAATCTGTATATACACCTTTGAGCATCAATGGTCCCTTCCCAGGTGGTTTCTTTGCTTTCTGTCATCAGATTTTGGGTTTGTGAGATCTGCAAATCATTGTATTCTGTGTTTATTTACATTTTACACAACTTCCCAACTTTTGATAAAATAGAATAGATGCTTTTAAGTTTTAAATTTCAATGTGCTGTTGCTAGTTAGCTAAGTGATCTGCAGGAATAATATTAGAGTAAAAATAATCTTTTTTTAAAAAAAAGAACAACAAAAAAAACCCCTACATTAATGTCCAGTTTATGTTAGAGTCTTATCTGCTGTGTCAATTTGATTCTTTAATGTAAACACAGAAGTTAGCCGATCATCGTTGCAGTTTGGCTGAGACTTTCTTCAGTTTCCTGCTTCTTCCTGCTCTAACTTTGTACGCTATAGCAAGTCCCAGCTGCTATCAGGACCTTTAAGCCATCAAACAAACATACAGCCTGAACATCGCTGCTCTCGGAGCGCTGCTGTCCGTGGTGCTGAATTAGTTCAGCCGTGGGGTGGTGCAGTTCAGCAGCGTGTGGGGCAGAGCGCTGTCCGTGGTGCTGACATGCAGAAATCTGAGACTCTGGCTTCATTTACCAAACAAAAAAAGCCGATAAATAGAGGCAGGACACCAAACCTGTGATGACACTTACTGCACTGAAAGTCACTTTAGAATTTAGAGATTTCACATTATTGTTATTATAAAAAGGAAAAAAAAATGTCTAATATCTGTGCACGTGCCAAATATGCAAACGCTATCCACCGGGATTCCACTCTTAACAATGTAGACCCACTTTTGCCTCGTGGAGGGGCTCAAAGATCCAGACGAGTAGGGTGACGTCCCCCTCCGCTTCCGCTCGAATCAGCCAATCAGAGCCGAGTGCGCCGCAGCTTATAAGCCCATCTGCTGTCGATCCTTTCGCCCTGACCGTCCCTGCTGTCCTGTGTGCCGCTGAGTCAAACTGCGACCCCCTGATCTACCGCAACCGTGAAGATGGCGACCCGGGTAAGCTCCGTGTGCTGCGTTTATTCCTTTAACAAATCGCTCTCACTCCGGCTTGTGGCTGGTGATGAAAGAAGCGCACCCGCAGCGCAAAATGTCGGGCGAGCCGTATGTGCGGACTGTCAGGGGTCTCGGTACACGGAGGACCTGAATGTCACCGCGACTGCGGGCTCTGGTGTTTATTTCACACAGTATAATAACGCGTGGCTTGTGCAGCAATTTGCGACAGGACAGTGTGTTCGCCACCAGACCCCCCACCCGTTACAGCTGCTTCGGTGCTTAATCCTGGGCTCTGCTTGTCCTTGACGCGACTGCGTGAAAAGCGACCACTGAGAAGCTTCGTGGATGCGTGGAAGGGTGCACGGTGTTGTGTGGGACGCGCAGAGTGGTGGTTTGGTGACACGGGTGAAAACAGCCTTACGTGCTCCAGTGTGTGTGTGTGTGTGTTTGGCGTTAGGGAGCGCTGGATGCGGTGTGAAGCAGCAGAGCAGCACGGCTGACTGGTGGGCTGTGTGCATATGTAGGTTGCATGCAACCTGTCGAAGCAGAGGGAGGATGATGTCAGGTAACCGGCCTCAGCCTGCCCTAGTAGCCCGCTGTCATTCTTACACAGCCCCGGTTATACAGGTCATCGGAATTATTAGCGTCACCTGCCAATAACACCAGGACTGATACTGCAGTAGGAATTATACCCCCAGACTGCTGCCTTTATTATGCAACAGAGGCACAGCCCTGCCATCGAAACGCAGTTCTTCAGATGTGAAACAGTAAATGCAGTAAATAGCAACCTGGTCAGTAGGGTGGCATATACTGAGAAATTCTGGGTAAGCTAGCACCAACACCTCTGTGTCTTTGTTGTAGTTTATTACCCCTTTGTCTCGGCCAACAAAGAAATCTTTATAAACAAACAATACTGTTTGCAGGGCTTGTGAACTTTTAGCCCACACAACAGATAAATGTCGACAGTTGACAGATGTTCTCGTTTTTGCCGATATATATATATATATATATATCATTATTCCATCCCTGTTTTACCTCATGACTCTATGTGTGACTCTCGAGAAACATATTGACACCTGATATCACTGTTGTGTCTGTGTGGTAAATATGATGCTACCTCCAGCAGCTGCTCAGCTTAGCTTAGCATAAAACAGGCAAACAGTGGACATGGTTAGCCTGGCTCTGTCTAATGGGAATCAAGTCAGACTAAGATCTTCTCTAAAGCTTACCAGATAACATTTTATCACATTTGTTTTCACTGTGTAAAAACAAAGTGCCAAGACTACACTGTTAAAATGGTGGATATAGGCTATGGGCAATATATCGAATATACTCGATGTGTCATGTGTTTTTCCACGTACGATGGTTAAATGGCTTTATCGTAACCATCGAGGGTAAATTGCCATGGCAATATTAAGCTGTCAGCATGTAATTAACTTTGAGGGATTTTTTCTCCCACATGCTGCGAATGCATCATTAATTTCCCCCCTCCCAATCGGAAAATTTTCTACCTGCCCTGAGCAGGCACCGCTCAGTTTCAATTACAAAAAATAATTCAAGTTAATTTTTGTGAAATTAAGATCAGCAGTGTCATAAAAAACGCAAACAATCAAATTCATTTAACTGAGTTTCACTCCTTATTCTCAGTGTTCCACAGCTTATTTGCATTGACTCTGTCCCACCAGCTCTCCAGTTTGAGATAAATTTCACATCTGGCATCATGTAAGTCTGTTTGTCTCAGAGTGACAGAATTTTATCACTAGATACATGCGTGTCTGTCATTTTTTTGTAACTGCAAAGACCTTTTCAAAAGATACTACACTACAATGCTAACTTACACATGTTCAGTTCAGGCAAACTTTAAGTGGACTTTAAAAGCCAGTAATGACTATTTGTTTGTGCTCTCTTAAGCCGTTACGTGTCCATGACCGAGCACAACACCTGCGTTACAGGAAACAATGAACGGAGGAGCAGCATCGCATCCCAGTATAGAAGTTTTTCATGTAACATTATGTGGACTTTACACAAGAGCTGTCCGCCATATAGGATGTGATACAACTACTAGTTACAAGGCGAAATGTGTATCTGATTGGCGAGTGGTTCCTGGAGGTCACCAGTTGTCCCTTGGTGAAATCAGCTGCAAAGAGTGTAGCAGACTGCTAGCAGACTATACCAGACTGTACCAGCAGACTGGTACAGTCTGCTAGTGACCCAAAGCAGTTGCAGAGAGGTTTTTGCCTCACCAACAGTGGTAACCAGATGGTCGTGCACCAGTCTGTAGGTCTGCGTGACTCTGGGGCTTTGTGCACTTCACCCTACATGATTGTCACACATCCAATATGGCGGCCAAGATAATGTCACATGGTTAGCGGTCACATGACTCCTCAGTGAGATAAATAAGCAACTTCTGTAGACACAGATGATAAAATATGGAACTGGAAATTAATAAAATAAGTCCCCTTTATTAGTTATTGCCTGGAGATTCTTAATGTCTCAGGTTCTGCTGTTTCAACATGAAATCTTAGGTAAACAGTGGTGTTACCAACCGCATTAATGAAGGTCCAGCTTTATTTAGGTGCAAAACTTTAATTAGTACAGTTAACACCTTTGTGTAATGTCAAATATCCTGGCACAAAATTCTTCTTAAAATGACAATTCTCATTTTTCCAGCTCTGTATCCAAGCTTTGTGCTGAGCTAAGCACATCAGCTGTTCGCTATATACTACACAAATATGAGGAAGGTTTAAATCTTCTCATGTCACCATCGGCCAGAAAGCAAATGGATCAAACCAACAAGTCACTTACAAAGTCTACGACACAATGGCTTTCTGAAAAAAGCCCATCCTACCACGTCATCCTGTGAATGGTGCAGTGCAGCTTCAGTTCCAGGGCAGAGCTTGTATTAATTTGAGTTGAAGACAGACTCATCAGCACAACAGAGCAGGTGGTCTGTCGAGTCATGATGCAAGGTGCTAACACCCTTAGCATTCCACACTACAACTTTTTTTTTTTACAGTAAAACCGAGTGTGCTTCTGATTGAGGGTGTGCCTTGTGCTGGTATATTCAGTGTATTATAACATAACCTCTTGATCACCTCTCTGCAAGCTAAATATGGAGAGCAGCACATGCACACAGCATTAGCTTGGTGCTGTTATCCAACGAGCCTCAAGCTGCTTGTGCCCGGATTTCATGTGTCAGTGGAAAACATGACTGCTATATCACACTTAAAGTGGAAGCACCTCCTCCGTCGGTGGGACCGTTTCCTGATAGCTCCAGCTTTTGTTTTACTCTATCAGTCCGATCCTGCTGAGCCATGACAGGCTATGACATAACCATTTTATCTTTAACACTCAAACCACCATCATGTCTTTACAGTCCGACTGATGCCTGATTTATGAGGTTTAGCATTCAAGGGAGCTCAGTCAACACTGCACTGAAATGACCACATGTTTTATTTTTTACCATGATTTAGATGAGAAATCTGCCTATGTGTTATTAACGTGTTTTTGTCATTATATTGCTACATATAACAACAATTCATAGTACTATATTTTAACAAATTAACATGAGCTAGACCCATGCATTATTTAACAATAATCGTGTGGCCAAAGACTGCGGTTTGCACAGAGACAAAAAGACCATAAAGGAACAAAAAGACATGGAAGATCATCACAAAGAGGCTCATAGAAACTATTCAAGCCTATACGACTATAGAGACATAAAATGAGCACAAAGGATCCGTAAAACTGCACAAAGACTCAAAACCAAAGCAAACTAATACAAATGTAGCTGAAAGACCATAAAGAACATAAAAAACATTCAAATTCAAGATGGAAATTCTTCTAAGACATTTTTAGAGGGAGCTGAAATCAAAGCTTCTTAAGTTTTTTTAACACCTAGAGAAGTTCTGACTTTGTTAGCGCTGGCTACGTGTTTTTAAACCTTTCATTGTCAAACAGCTTCTTTGGAGTTTACTCTGACAACAGAGGCTAGTTTAATTTCCATATTCTCGGCTGTTTTTTATGAAACAATACTTTAAAAAAAACATCTGTTAAGGGAACAAGCAGCTTCTTATTTCACATTAGCTAGCAAGCTAATTGTGCTAACCTCAGTTCTCGAAGTAAATTGACAAAACAACATTCCATCTGTCTGAGTTTTTGATGTTTCCAGTTATTTTATTTTCTAAATGAAGTACATAAAGATGTCTTAAGGGTGTTACATCCTTAAAATTAAAACTAGCTCTCTGTCACCAGGAAAAAATGTCTTCCTTTCTCGAGCCACGAAGAATTAGCTTACATTTCAGTGTAAAAAAAAAAACAACCTTAAGGCCTTCACAGGCCTGACACATAAAATTTGTATAAATATTTTGTGCATTAAATTTTTTTTGTGGACTCACCTGTTCTTTATCAGCCGTTTACACTGAACGCATAACTTTGAAGGACCAATTTGCAGTTTTATTTAATCAGATCAATAAACAGATCTGACCAATCAGATCACTGCATTTGGCAACAAGTGCACTCTGAGTTGATTATACAATGATATAAAATACTATTGTACCTCACACACACACACGGCTAGATGCTGATAAAGCTTCAACTCCTGGAAACCATGAAATTCTCCCTGCTGCTGTCTTCTAGTGAGAATCATTTGAACCCAGAATCTTTTCTTTCTTTCTTTTCTTGTTTAGAAGCATCATCATCTTTTTACATTGCATGTTTTTATTCACAAAAATCGAATGCTTCCAGTGTGTATATAAGTTGTGCCTCAAGTTCACATCAGAACAATTTTAAATTTTTCAAGGTTTTTTGACTTTAGTTTTACAAGATAAAAGGAAAACAAAGATCATGCTCTAATACTGAAAACATACTGCTGTCTATATTACATTCTAATCATTACTGTACATTAATTATGTTCTACCTCTTTGTTGTAGTACTGAGCAGTGTATTTGCATTAGAGCATGTTCCACAAATGAATACAAAGCTTATCATGTTTCCCTTCACCACACTTAATACTGTATCACATTTCCCCAAGTCTGCGTGCAGTGTGTGTGTGTGTGTGTGTGTGTGTGTGATGGCACGTCCTCCCTCCTGGTCACCCAGCTTGTCAGAAGTGTCCACCGGCATGATTTTTCATGTCCCCAGCTGGCAGTGCAAAATACACTCACTCGTATGCCCTTCATTCGGAAGTGCCCAGCACAGTTTGCACTGTTTCAGGGGATAAAGTCATCTGTCAGAGGATATCAGGACAAAGCAAACAGTTCCCCAAACTGAAACGGTCATGGCATCAACCTCAGTCTCAACGAGAGAATCCTGTTCTAAAGTGTATTACCACACAGTGATTAATCAACCAAAACAATGCAGAGTGTTTTATGATGAATATTATAGTGGTTTACGGCTTCCAGTGAGGTGTAGAGGGTCTTAGATCTGTTAAGCTAGCATGCATGAAATTATCAAAGAAACTTGCTAAGTCTGCTAAGAGCCTTCACATTTATTTCAGTGGTGACCAAGATACAAATAAATACATCAAAATAAGTACATGCAAACTCAAGATATGGATATGTTTAGTCAAGAAAAACAAGAACGCTTATGCCCTCTAACATCTCACATGTTTACTATGGTAACCATACACCAGGACCATATTGTAGGAAGATCGCACCGTCAACACTGTTATCACTGTTGTCACTGCAACACATCAGCTCATACGTTTTCTTGGTTCAGCTTTTCTCTGATTCTTTGCTGGTAAGGGTGGAAAAATGCTGCCTGTAGCATTTTTGAATTTTCCGATGGATTGTTGTCCAGGAGTCCATGAATGCTACGTCTCCTGTTTATCATCAGCCAGAAACCATTAAAGGTTTTGTCTGCAAAACATTCAGAAAGCCTATGAAAGCAGTTTACAGTGTGCACAGTCATCCAGCAAAATGTACACCTTAAGGTGGAACGCTTGTGTAGTCGCTGACTCAGCAAGCAATTTTTATTCAAGTGCATCCCTCTCTCTTTGTTTGTGTGTTTCCAGCTCTGAGGTTAGAAGGCAGTAGAGAAAAATTTTTAATGTACGAGATGTCGGCACGAGTTAGCATATATGTAAAAACCCAGCATTCATCTCCTGTTTCTGACACTGTGTTGGCTTTGCTCTAGATGGGTGATGACAAAAAAAGATACCACTATGATTTTCCTGCTGTGATGCTGAACCCTGGCTGGGCTGTTTCTTGCTTCAAGCAAGTTATGGTCACGGACTGATACAGTGTTTACACCGCTGCTAGCCTGACAATACAGATCAGGTGTGTAAAGATTTTAAAAAAAAGTGTGGCTCAATACCTTTGTCCATATCGTACAGCTTTAGTTTATGCATCCACACCAGACCTCCAAAATCACAACAAAACCCACATTATGTTTTAACCTACTGAGTTTGCCCACTTTTTAAAAAAAAATCTCCATTAAACACAGCTTGTAAACAGAACCTGTAACAGGTTACAGGAATGAATGAACAGCTGTTCATTGGAGCCTTTCCTCTGGGTTCACTATCAGCAATACCAGTCAGCAGCAGGACCCAGAGTTGTGCATCACACTAATAATAAATAACCACAGTCAAAGTGCTTATAATAAACCTTACATCACCTTTAATAACAAGATGTGTCGACCCTGGGCAGTATGGTGAGGCAGTAAGTGACTATTGATCTGAGGTTAAATGCTAAACTGAAATCAGAATTCATGCGGGAATATTCTGTCTTTGCCTCGTAACAGCTTTCCTGCCACTTTGCAGCGAGTCAGGTTATTGGTTGGAGGGAAGGAAAAGGTTTAATAAGACACCTGGGTTCCCTTTGCCGATTGAACTAATGACTTTTGGCTCACTATTCAGTCTCACCAGCCATCTGGTCCTCATAAAGCCTTCTGGATTAGAGAGCATGAGCTCAAGACTTAAAGCCAAAGTTACTGTAAATGCACCATACTGCTTGATTTACTGTATAGACCGTTTTCATTTCGCATGTCCCATTTTTGATTTTTAACTTTTATGTTCCAAGGATTGGACAGCTAGGATGACTGGACAGAAATGTCAATGAGTTTCAGAATTTAAGAAATAAGTTTGGTCTCGTGAAAAGTGACGCCACATCTAAGGGCGGTGTTTTTGTTGGCAAACTGATGCTTCACGAGGAGTTCAGTGAATCAGCAGCACGGGGAACGCAGTGATGCGAGTTGTCCAGAATTTTCTTGGCAATCACAGAGCAGAGAATTATGCTGAGCTTGTGGATAAAATCCTCAAAGCATATCAGCTAATGAGGACCAGAACGTCGCTGACGATGCACTTTTTACCTTCTCATCTTGACTTTTTTTAAACTAAATGTAGGCGATTATGAGCATGGGCCAAGAGTTCACCAAGACATAAAAGTGATGGAAAACCGTTATCAGGGAAATTTTAATCCAAGCATGATATGTGACTGTTGTCAGTTTTACAATACAAGCGCAAAAGTAAGTGGGTGAAACATTTTACATCTGCCAATGAGGTTCGGTTTCTGATAGTGTTTGCGTGCGTGTCATTCTGTCTATAAACACGATAGCTCGAATTGTTTTCAATTAATTCTGATAAAACCGGAGGTGCGTAGAGTGGAGTCATGCTAACAGCTGATTAGAATTTGACATCCACCGTGGTCTTCAAGGTCAACGTATTTATTGATTTACTGGTCAAAAACTGATAAAAAGCCTTATAACTTAGACCTTTGACCTCAAGGTCAGCAGATTGATCTGACGGTCAAAGTGATAATATGCTATATAGAGATATTTAAAACCATTTGTCTTCCCACCATTGTTTCTACTGACAACATATAGGAATATAGGGACTGATATATGGGGACTTTGGACCTCTGACCTCATCTTCAAGGTCTTTAATGTCAAACTTTCAAAAAATCTTATAAAACGAGCTGTTATCCATCACTTACCCTTTGTGCAATCAAAGGAAATATCTGTCATGCTACTCTTATCTGATTTTCATTGCATTATAAACAAAATATGAATATGAATGTAAAGAAAATACAGGACTATTATTGTTAAAAAATAGAATCCTGCCCAGAGAGTCAGCTGCCTTGGGAAAGGATTGCGCTCTCGGAGTGCTTCGTGTTTTGAGCTAGTGTGTGTAAGAATCGTCTGGCTGTGTTTTGCTTTTCTTACAGCTGATCCTGAATCAGCCCTGACCTGGACATGTAATGTTCATGCTATGGAAGCTATTTGTCAGGGTGATACTGTAACACTTAGGTTGCACGTATCATCAGGCAGCGCAGCAGTGCAGTGGTTAAAAGAGCACGGATCTTGGGGCCTCTCTGTGTAAGGCTGGCGTGTTCTGTCTGTGCCTGCGTGGGTTTCCTCCAGTGCTTTGGTTTTCTCATCTTTGTTAGCTTAATAGTTGCTTCTAAATTAGCCGTAGGTGTGGATGGGGGTGTATTGTGCCTCTGTTAGCTGGGATATGCTCCAGTTGGAATGGTTAAGAAATTGGACGGATGATTTGAAGCACCAAACTCAATTTAACCCTTCACACATGATTTTGCGTATGTAATTGAAAATCTAGCTGTTGCTGCCAGTGCTGATTCGAGCTTTCCAGCCTGCGCTGAGTAGGTGCTCTCAAGGACAGCTCCACTGATTTGATTGTGTCAGAATCAATAGCTGAATTGATTCCAGTCAACGAAGGGAAGAAAGAAACGCACACCTACTAGTGCAGTTGAACAAGTGAGTGGGCTAAGGAAGATGACAGCTCATCTATTATGTGCATCTCCTTCCCAGTGGTCTCCTTCTCCTTCTCAACCTAATCAGCTGTTTGTTTCCTTCATAATTTCCCCCACTCATCTTCTGCTCAGAAGACATTTCCCAACAGTCTGTTATTCGTTCCTCTGCTCCCAACTCTTTTTTAGCACTCACACCCAGTTTCCAAAGCAGCAGACATCATTAAGGTGGGATCCTCAAAGCGTCTCTCTGTCACATTCTGCACAAAATGTCTTCATCTGGGGTTTTTTAGGTTACTGATCAAACAGTTATGCTTTACAACCTTTGGCCCACTTTAAACAAAACAGATACGGCACCCTGTCGATCTCCTCTCTTTCTTCTATTTACAAGGAGCAACGCAAAAGACATTGCTGTGCAATATCACCGCATCACCTTACAGTAAATGCATTAGTTGCAGTTTGAACCTTAAGGTACTAAAATCATAGACTTACCACATTAAAAATGCAGCTCAATATTTTATTTTATTTTTATTTTGAATACCTGAATCGGTCTTCCTCTGTGTCGAGGATAGGAGAAAGGTGTTATTCTTCACGGAGATGGGTTGTTGCTAGAGAGGTTGTGTTACTCTGCCTTTTACATAAAATAGGTACTGTGTTGGTCTGAAGTCTTACTTTTCAACTTGTGTTGTGTTATTCTGTAGTAGTTCTTGTATCATTTTGACAGTTTACACTGGAAGGATGTTTTTATTTCAGGACGGTAGAGACTGGGAGTCTTAACATCGGATGTGCCAACTATAAATAACCTCTGTGTCTATTTCTTTACTGTGTGGAGTTCAAGCCATGCAAGTTCTTCTTCTCATTGAAAGCGTGTGTTCCATGAAGCCTCTCTGTGCCTGCATTTTCCCCCTTTGCAACAAACTCCATTTGCGTATAACTCGCCTGCTTGGCCTCATTAACACCTTCACTCAGTCCGACAAATATTCTTGCTGCCTCTGATTCAGACCCAGTGGTCTTTTAAAGTAGGCCAGGTTTCTCTCAGAGCAGATGTTTGGCATTAAAAGGACCTTCTTCAGCTTGTTTGGCACAATGTTACCATTTGATGACTTCTTCAGACAGTTTTTGGACTTGCTCCTTTAGCTTGTTTGGCAAAAATGTGTCAGGAGGTAGAGCAGGTTATCTTTTAATTGGAATGTTGGTGGTTTGATCTTTGGCTGCTCCAGTCTGCTGCAGCCCAAACTGCTCCCGATGCAGTCGTCAGAAGTGCTTTGAGTGCTCAAGTATTGTGGAAAAGCACTATATAAGAACAAGTCAATTTACCATGTAGTACTTTTTGTGCAGTTGTACACTAAAGTAACAATGCATGGTCCAAACAAAATCACAAGGCACACCCAAACTTTCCTTATGGTACATCATTTGGGAAGCACTGTGATGAACAAAGCCAAACAGACAACAAACACATTTTGATCACATCTCTTACAGAATTGTGCTCTCTGTAGTCACCAGTTCTTATCATATTCTTAACAAATTTTAATCTTGACATTTTGTGCCAAACAGCAAACGAGGACATCCATCTGGGATACCATCCATATCCAGATGATCCCGCTGCCAAGGAACTCGCCTTTCAGAGTCTGTAGTATTAATCTGGGATGGGAACTGCATTTCTGATTAGTAGAACTATCACTCATTTTGTACATCTTGGTTATTCCTGGGTCTTTCACCATTTTACATCTTGTCAAGTCTTGCAATAAAATTATTCATTCCTGGCCATTCTTCTTGTGGAGCCATGTCATGGAGATAGAGTTAAATTAGCAAATTATGTTGATGGAAGTGGAAATCAATAAGAATGAAAGATACCTATTCAAAATTAAACTCTTCTTCTGAATGTAATGACATTGAAAGTAATTTGGGAAACACTGTAAGCCCTTCTACAATTGATAAGAAAGCAGCGTTTTAATGAGGCCACATTTTTTCCCAACCGAATCTCTGTAATAATCTATTTTTAATAATGATCACAATTGAATTTCTAAATCTACTCATGATGATAGAATTTCATGCTAATTCAAACAGAAACTCATATTAATGTGGTTTCAGTGAGGTTTAGGCCAGACAGTAATGCTCGTTGGGAAAATGCTAACAGCTTGCCTGTAACGGTTACGTTGTCAACAGCTTACAGTCTCATTTACAGCACTTAACAAAACACTGCCATATATTTAAAACATTTGATGTTACATCATCATATGTACAGTCATAGTAAAACAAAACTACACCTTAATTCAAGTCTAAGATTTTATGTCTCAGGACATAATAAAACATAATCGGGTCATTAGGAGGTTTTAATATTAGGTAAATACAAGCTCAGATAAAGTCTAGAATATGATATATTACACTATGTTATTATCTTTTTAACAGTGTGCAAAAAACTAAGTAAACCTTTACTGTTCTATAGGAATTAGGTTCTGGTTCTTCCTGTTTTCCTTCCCACTGTTGCCAAGTGTTTGCTCAAAGGGGGTCATCTGATTATTGGGGTTTTCTCTGTATTATTATTACTATCTTAAGTACCTTGAGGCAACTGTTGTTGTGATTTGGTGCAATATAAATAAAAATTAAATTCAACTGAATTTTTGGCCATAACGCACAATAGCATGAATTCAAACACCTCATCCTAACTGTCAAGCACGGTGGTGGAGGGGTGATGATTTGGGCTTGTTTTCCAGTCACAGGACTCCTCCACAGTATACTAGAGTCAAATGTGAGCCCATCTGTCTGACATCTAAAGCTTGGCTAAAACTGGGGTCATGCAGCTGGAGAAACACAGCAGCAAATGCACAATAGAATGTCTAAAAAAGAAAAAAAATCACGGTGTTACAACGAGCCAGTCAAAGTCAAGACTTCAAACTGATTGAAGTGCAGTGGTGAGGCTTTAGGAGAGCTGTGCATAAATAAACGCTCTCAAACTTCAATGATGTGAAGCAATATCATAAAGAAGAATGGGCCAACCTTCCCCCACAATGATACCCTGATAAAAGAAACCAATAAAAACACACAGAAAACAATCATTTCAAGTTATTGTTGCTAAAGGTGGTTCTACAAGCTACTGAACCATAGGGTGTACTTGGTTTTTCATAAACAGCTTTTGCATTTTGACTTAGTTTATATTAAATAAATTATGAGACTGAGTAATTGATCATCTGCTATTTTAAGACCAAATTATTTTTATTATGTCCTGATACACATGTATCAGAAGAACTGACAGAAAGTGTATTTTCCTTCTAGCATTATTAAATATACTAAGGTGATGTCCAGATGTTTTGAATATTGGAATATTTTTAATTTTATCTACATATTAATTAACTAAATTATAAAATTACTTAATGTCAGTCCTTCAGTGTGACAGCCACATATGTGTATGTCTCCTCTATGCATACTGTGTGTGCATCAAATACTTGTACGTTTGTGATTAGAGTGGGAGTGTCTAAGTGCGTGTCTTTGTGCGAGTCAGACAGAGTAATGGTTAATCCCTGGATGTGTGGAGGGCCTTCCTCTGTGAGCCCTGAGCTGCAGCTATATTTAGATAGCTGCTTTCTGCTGTGGGGCAGCAAACACAGCAACACACAGACACTCACATTAAACCTCACAGCTGATAAATGGATGCACAACAGTGCAAACGGTGAGAAACATAAATACACACAGGAAATACGCAGGTGGACAAGTATACCCAGGTGGAACTGAAAAAAATAATTGCACTGCAGTAACTGCTGGAATATTTAACTCTTATCATCCATCTGTGCGTCATCTGTGGTCATGCCATTGTTCTGTTTTTCCAGTAGCCATCGAAAAGGTTTGTGGCAGACTGAAACTAGTTATCATCACCGTGCATCAAAGGGTAACACTCTCATTTGTCTTATCTTCATATAATAATTTATAATGACCCAAATATAAACTGCAACATTACTAAGGGTTCATTACTGTCTGTTATCATCAATATAATTATTTACCAAAGTGTAATTAAAAATTAATTTAAAATTTGTGTGTAACAGTTACTGTAAAGTCCACGTAGGAGCAATGAGTCCAAACCTGTGATGAAATTTAATGAACTTTAGATACAATGTGATGTGAGTGTATCTGTAATTCTGGGTTGGGTTTGTGATGCACCAGTTTGAGGACTGGTTCAGGTGGACCCAGCTCTTTGTACTATAATAAGAGGGATAGGCCCCACACCCCAAACAACCCAGAGTTTGGTACACAGTAAGGAAAAGGGTTACAAGGTATAATTTGCTATAATAGTGTATCAAATAAGAAAGAAATACGTGGCTGTTTAGGCTTACTGGAAGACTTTAAAAACCATGATTTATGAGAGATATAGTTTTAAATTACTGAAGGACAGACGTAAATGCTTGAATGGGCAACAACAAATACCATGTTTGAGTATAAGGCTGTACACAAGTCCACTTTTCACCATGACACCCCAGGTCACAGGTTGATGAACAGTTTAGCAATCATCAGACCTGTAGCTGTATGTCTTAGACACTCGAGTGAAAAGAGGACCAGAGCTGTCAGCTTATTAGCACCTGGTTGTGAGTTGGGTCAGGTAACAAGGGAGGATGCTGAACATGTTTGGTGTATCCAAACATGTGGTTAGGCTGAGTTGGGAGCATCTGGCCAAGGCCCTTGTCTACAAGAGCTTCAATTTCCACCACCAGCAGAGCTTCAAAGTAGCTTAAGGGTGGCTGGAAACATTGAGTCCAAGTGGACTGTGTTTCAAACCAAGGTGCTGTGGCTGCAAGGTGGTTGGTGCCTGTTGTAGTGCTAATACCTGAACCAGATGGTGGACGCCAGAGATGAAGGGAACTATCAAGCTAAAGGAGCCCTATATAACTTGGCTGGCTTGTGGGACTTTTGTAGGACAGGCCAAGTGAAAGGCAGCTAAAGCAGGACTGTGAGCAGGACTTCTGGTTGGCCTTGAGGCAATTCTGGGATACTGTCAGGCGACTCAGAAAGGGGATGAAGCTTTGATGATCTCCTCAATTCCACGAACACATCTTGTGTAGTAGAAGCTGAGTCTAGGGAGAAATGCTTAGACTCACCCATCACTGTGGGTGAGGTCACTGAAATGGTCAAAAACTTCTATGCTGACAGGGTCTCTGGGGGAGGAAAGAGATTCACTGTTCCCTCGCCAGGAAACAGTGCTCTGGATGTTGTAGGGCTGTCTTGGATGACACACCTCTGCAGCACTGTGTGGAATTCGGGAACATTGCCTATGCACTGGCTGACCGGGTGATTTGGTCCCCCATTTTCAAGAATGCTCCAGTTTCAGAGAAATCACACTCCTCAGTCTCTCCAGGAAGCTCTATGCCAGTATAGTCTGTCCACTAGTGGAACCTTGGATCCAGGAAGAGCAGAGCAGTTTCCGTCCTACTTGTGGGACACTGGACTAATTCTCTCAAGGTTATGAGAAAGTTCATGGGGGTTTACCCAACTACTCTTCATGTGTTTTGTGGACTTGGAAAAGGCAACTGACCATGTCCCTCGGGGTATCCTATGGGAGTCAGGGTGACTGGCCTATACTGGCCATAAGGTCCCTGTAACACCGTAGTGAGATTGGTTTGCATTGCTGGTAGTAAAGTGAGAGCTACACTCCATAGGATTGCCATTTGCCACCAATTCTGTTTATAACTTTTATGGGTACAATTTCTTGGCACAGTCAAGTAGGAGAAGGTTTCTGCTTCGGTGGCCTCAGGCTCATGTCTCTGTTATTCGTACATGTGGACATGTAGTTCTTCTTGCTTCACCAGGTAGTGACCTCCAGCATGCACTAGGGCAATTTTGCAGACGTGTTTCCGAGTCTAAGGTCGTTGTCCTCAACCAGAAAAATGTAGAGCTTCACTCTGGGTCAGGAATGAGTTACGGCTCCAAGTGAAGAAGTTTAAAGATGTCAGGGTCTTGTTCATTAGTGAATGGAGAGAGGAGCTAGAGATTGACTGATGGATTGATGAGTCATCAGCGGTGATGTGGACACTGTATCGGTCTGCTGTGGTAAAAGCAAAGCAAAGCTGATGATTTACTTGTCAATACACGTTCCTTAACTTTCACTTAAAGTAAACAGAGATTGCCGATACAAGTGGCAGAAATTTCCAGAAATTTCCTGCTTCTAAATTCAGATAAAATTGAGGTTATTGTACCCAACCCTTATAACCTTACAAGTATGGTGTCTAATGGCACATACTTGCACGACACAGTTTTTGTGGCACTTCAACCGGTCGTACACCTCTTGATTTTTGTACCACAGCTGGGTTGAAGGCACAAGGATGTCCGTTTTTAATGTCATTTTAATGACAGAGAGAGATGCTAGAACAGTTTCAAAACCTGAGAGTTTGTGGAAAAAACATTTTTTGACTTCTTCTCCTCCTATATCAGAGTTTATGTGGCAATATTGTCTTAGGGGAACTGTAGCGGCTTCCTGCACCATAATTACCGGTAAAAATACAAGTGACTGTGGGACAAGTTTTGTTTTATTATTACATTTTTAACATGTTAGACTCTCAGCAGTGTATTGTATTGCTGACAAACCTTCATAAAATCTGAAGCATCTTTACCAAATCAATTACACCAAATGGGAGCAACCTTAACACTGAGTTCAAGTATAATGCTTGAGAACATTTTTATAAATGTGTGCAGGAGTGTGGAAGTGAGGACATCTGTCTCTGCCTCTGTCTCTGTTTACTTATAACACAGATGATTTTTCAGCATGTTAGTGAGAGCAAAAGATTAATCAATACTCTGCACTGGATGAGTAATTGGTTACTGACTCAAAATAGCCCCTAACCTAAACATGGCAGCTACGCATTATAGCCATGTAGTCCAATAGTCCTTTGCTGCTAAGATGTATTTTTATTTTACATAACAGTTACGTTTTATAACTTTTAAAAACTTTATAACTCTAACCGCATACTATGCATAAAGAATATCTAATAATGTTTTGTTTCAAGTTTCTATTGAACTCGTATCTTAAAGTGTCCCCAGACACACATGTAACAATTAAAATCTGACAGCTAATGAAAAATTAAAGCACTGATTGCCCCAAAGCCTTCTTGATTTAATACCATCTTTAAAGAATTACTTACTTATTTAAATGGGAAAGTGAGCTGGCTCTCATATGCAGCTTATTCATTTCCTGATTCTGTCAGAGATGGCCGATAGCAAATATTGAATTTGTGTGTGTTGGATTAAGATGCCAGGCAGGAAATAATCAAGAGTTTTGTTGATTTGATTTTGTATGGTTGAGCTTATGCAAGTGTGTTGTGTATATGATGAATTCCAAAACACAAGTAAAGGTTTAAAATGCTTGCAGGGCTGATGGAATTAACTGCTGGGCTTCACTGATATGTCTTTCACTTGAATGGAAAGAAATATCCATATGATTCACTTACAGGGAAGCAAATGTAACAAATTTGTTTGACATTGATTTTTTTTTTTCTGAAGTACTGTTGACTGAACCGACAGGTTTATAGGGATAAGCTTAAATGATTAAGACTGAAGATTAATGATCATAACTAGGGCTAGGGTCTGTAATGGAAGAACACAGACTAGCTACCTGTTTTTCACCCTGCGTCTAGCCCTCTGATGGCTGGGACAGAGAGTATATATCTTATAATTCGATCATAGAGAACATACATACATAAATACTCTAACTTCTCTAATTAATCAATCTGGATGAAACTTACTGTGTAAACTGCTTAGGGCAACAGGATTATCAACATCTGTTCAGCTTTTGGAATTTATTTTTAGATGAATTTAAAAGAGGAACAACATATAAGGGTAAAGGAAAAAATAAAACTGTAATAACAAGTCAATTTAAAGTTCACAGATTGGATTTTCCCTAAAATTAAGCTAACTAGAAGATGTGGATGAAAGATATGACCAATGGGGTTAGAACCTTTGGACACAAAATACGATAATGTCTCAGACACATGTGCTATTTGATAAGTACAGAAAAACCCTGAGTGGGAAAGTGTATAGCTTAGCCAAGCTCAACAGGGAACAGCAGATGCGAAGCTATCTAATGAGTCACTATCTTGGGCACTGCAGTTGCAGCTTCATTACCCATCGACTGCCAGAGAAGACATCTGACTGGATGAATAATTTAATGGGATGCTGGGATTAGAAGAATATTTAGAATGAGAGGGAGATGCAGGGAGTGACCGCATAGTTATTCAGCCACTTTTACACTGTGTAAAAGTGTAAAGAAGGGAAGAAACGGGGAGGACAATCATATTGTCAGCAGAAGTGCTCACTATCTCTTCTTTTTCACCTGAAAATGTTATGTTCTTGAACTGTGGGAGCAAACCTGCTCATATCAGAAGTCTTCACACTTGATTCTAAGCAGTTGGGGGGATATCAGGGACCTGAGTCAGATCTGTGCAATTGAAATTAATATTAATATCAAATTGGAGGTTTTTTTGTCCCCAATTATTTGATATGACAAAATCTCAGTGAGTGAAAATAGGATTCTTGAATTCATTTATCTTTCTCCCATACTAGCTTCTTTGAAGAGACAGTTTAGGTCTTCCTGGTATTTAATATCTATATATATGGTTTCAGGTCAAAATATTGGAAGGTCTCTAGTCTTGTACTAGTACAAACAAGAGATTCCAGGGACAGATTTCACCAAGTGGTTTGATAAGCCTGATTCTAACTGATGGGTTGATTGCACCAACCATACCTACCAACTTAGCCTTGGCTATGGCTGGTAGTGTTCATGTGAGCCCACGAGTGACTTTGGCTGTTCCCTAGAGGCAAGTCATTGTGTTCTGCCAATTCTTGGTTTGAGCTTTCCACGATGAAAGGCAATTTAACAGACTGTTACGGTCAGCACCAAAACATTATTTTTCAAGCAGTGTAATTGGATAACAATCAACAAGAAGCAGTCATCTAGAAAATACTATATAATTTTATTTTATTTGGGATCCTTCGCTCCTTCGTCAGAGATCACTGTCCAGAAGAGCGCAGTCCTAGGAACAGCTAAGATACTGCACAGGACCCTCAAACTCCCAGGCCTCTGGTAGAGAACCTGAGCTTGAAGGCTAGACTGCCTTCAGAGGCGAGAGGGGAATTTTACTATAAAAAAAACTATATATAAGTAAATAATACCTGTTATATACTTGACGAGTGACGAATCATGCTTCTCTGTCTCACAGATGTACAAGTCTGGATTTGGTAGTTGCCAGGAGAACGGTTCTTGTTTGATTGCACTGTTCCAAGTGTAAAGTTTGGTGAAGGGGGGATTATGGCGTGGGTGGTTATGGTTGTTTTTCAGGAGTTGGGTTTGTCCCTTAGTTCCAGTGAAAGGAACTCTTAATGCTTTAGTATACCAAGACATTTTGGACAATTACATGCTCCCAGCTTTGTGGACCAGTTTGGGGATGGACCCTTCTTGTTCCAACATGACTGTACACAAAGCAAGGTCCATACAGACATGGATTAGTAGAACTTGACTGACCTGCACAGAAATGTGACTTCAACCTGATAGAACATCGTTGGGATAGAGTGGAGACTTTGAGTTAAAAAAAATCCCATAAGATTTGATCTTTTAATGATGCTAAATCAATCAGATGCGAGGTTCAAAATTCATTATACTTACTGAGACCAAAGTCAGTCTGTCAGTCTCTGTCTCACAGTGAGAGTTAGAGACTGACAATGAAGCTTAAGGCTTTTGATAGATAGATAGATAGATAGATAGATAGATAGATAGATAGATAGATAGATAGATAGATAGATAGATAGATAGATAGATAGATAGATAGATAGATAGATAGATAGAGCTGGTTTGAAATCAAATGATATTGTGTTTTCCATCCTATGTGCTCTCGCAAGGTTTCTTCCTTTAAAGTTATTCACGTTTTTGTGCAGGTTGTATCCCTTTGCTGTTCCTGCTGTGTTAAAAGAGCTGTCATAGGAGGGTCAGAGCTTCACTGAGGCAAACACAGGTTTACTGATGACGTGGAGCAAAATTAAAGACAAATGATGCTTGTTAAAGACCTGTTAGTCTGTTTTCTTGTGGCTTTGGTACCCTTCCTGTGATATATCTTGTCTGTTGTCTAATGCTAACTGATGCTAACAGTGCTAGCAGCCATAACAGAACAAAGCAATCGCTTTGGAGGAATTCTAATCAAATTTTCAGATGTTACATTTTCCAAATTTTTTGCTTCATGATTGACCTGTTTATTGACTAAATTGGATGTGAAGTTGTTTTCATTCCACACACTGCAGTGAAAGTTTTCATTACCTGTATGATTACATTAATGCCATGTCACAATCCATCCATTATAAATTAATATTCACACATCAGGGGAAAAAATGGCTGACTTCTTTCTCTGTCCATCATCTCTCACCACAGTGTTGCAGTTGGCACTTTGCCTCCAGTGTGTGGAAGACATGTTGTCCTGTGACATGCATAACATTTTGTGGATGAACCCACCAGACTTGGGGTTTATTTATTAGGAAAAAGTTCCAAGAAGCATTACAAACATTTGTAATTGAGTCTAAGCGAACCCCAACTCTGGCCCGTATGCACTTCTAACCCCTCACCACCCCAGGTAATCTGCATATGTACATGCATGAGTCATTCCATACATGTGAATGCAGTTTAAGTGCACCTGTCTGCAGCCACCACAGCTTCGCACCTAGCTCCAGCAGCTTGCTGCTCTGAGTCCCCCTCCTTCTCAAATGCTGTCTTCTGTCCTTCCTCTCTGCTTGCCTCCACTGGCGCCCACAAGGTCGTAATATTTTTCAAGGTATGTATGGGTATATAACTCTCAAAGAGAGCTGCCATCTTCTTTTATGTGGGATATATCTGCTATTTTCTGCTCACTCTCTGACCGAAGAGTCGGTTCCATAGGTTGCATGCGTCACTGCTGTCAGCATCCCGCTGCTGTCTGGATACCTGGCTTGAACCTCAAGAGATATGAGGCAACCACCGGCAACCACCGAGTCTTTGGCAGCATTGCAGTGCAAACTCAAGCTGGTGTCACATGTTGATTGGAAGGAAATGCTAGCTCCTGAGCATCCATTAATCAACTCCCCTGTGAAACTGCAAGTCTCCAGAACAAAATGGATGCGTTCCATTAGGAACTTACCATTTTGATTCAGCAGGCAGATAGTTTGCAGAAATATATAATACAGTAAGGTGGATCCAAGCTTTACAGCATCTTAGGTACCTTTGCTGACACCAAAAATCCTAAAGTGAACAGTTGTCATTCCTTAACATTTATGAAGAGCTTTTTGGCTTTAGCTATGATTAATGTATCATTTCATCAGAAGCTTTCAATGACTATGATCTTAGGCTTAGCATATTGTTGAGCTCAGTGCAGTGACATATGAACAAGTTCTTCTTATTGTTCCAACTCATAGGTAGAGTTGGAGTCTGTCCATCCGTGGAATGACTGGGTAGCTGCCAGTACTACAGGTGATATGGACAGGCCAGGTTGGTTAGAAACTAATGAGTGAGAGGTATGACTTCTACTAAATCAGTTGCTGATTGTGTTGTTCTGTCAGAAGAATGAAAATAAAATATAAACACTGACTTTGGGCCAAAGTGCAAAAGCTGGAAGAGGTACTTGAAATGCACTGTAGCTGTCAAAAGAGCTAAAAGACAAAAGGTTGTGCTGGAGATGGACATCAAAAGGGGTTCTTTTCAAGGTATTGTGTTGTGTAAAGCTTTATACATCACAATACTTGCTATGCTTTAACCATAATAATAATACATAAACATGGATTATAGCTTACAAACCCTTTAGACAGGGTGAGTCATGAGAATATGGTAGCTATATATACTCAGGACATCTGTCAGTTTTCTGGGTACGCTTGAATGTTGTAAAACTGAGAACACTAACAAGGGGAAGCAAGGAAGCACCAGGAGTGGCGGTTTTCTTTTTCCTCTGGACATTTTGTCTTTAACACATTTTTCTGCTGCGATGTTCATGATACAGTATGTGAACAGAGATAATAAGGAACCTGCTACCATTAGCTGGTCGTAATTTCCTGGATAAGTCCTAATGAGTTTAGCGATCCCTGCAGACATTCATGTTCTCCAAAGCAAGAAATAAATTTTACTTTGCGAATGTGCATCCAGGGTCTTCATCAGAGTGATTTAGTGGATTGTGAAAAACAGCCTGCAGTGCAAAATCCAAATTAATCCAAATGAGGATGGCCTGATATGTCCTGCTCTGAGTTGCTTTTTCACATTTGATTCATTTTTTCTCATAAATAGGCCCGTGAAGTACTGCAGTGACAGCTTAGTACTACCCCTAATGCACCTTAATCATTTGGCCATCAGGTCAAAAAGCAAATGGTGAGTATGCCTATGCAGAAAGACTCTTACACAATGAGGAAATGTGATACATGGACTCTGGTTTTTATTTTGGGTATCATAGCAACACTTTATAACTGTTTTTCATTTGGAAGAATGTTTTGTTGTTTTCATAAATTAACTTTCAGACAATGTTAGTGTAATCACAACAGGCTATTGAAAGCAGTTGCTCTCTCTCAATGGAAAGATTTGAGGACTGTTGGAACGATTTATATGTCAGCACATTCAGCCACCATGCAGATTTTGTACTAGGAAACTGGCAGGTTAAAGCCTGGGTAATGTCCAAATATGCGAGGGAGCTGGATATGTGCATTCTGACATGCAGCTTGTTTGGGAGATTTCTAGAACAGCTGAGGGCTGCAGTGCACGTGTGATAAATATCTGTAATTTAAAGAAAACAAAAATGTAAAAATATTGTTCCATTTTACAGATTGTGCACATTAGAGGGATGCAGTTTCCAGATCTGAACAGTGAAGCACTTTAAACCTGTATTCAATTTATTAGCCAGCAGGGGGCGACTCCTTTAAAAACAGCTTTCACTTCCCATTTCCTGTAACTTTAGAAAACACTGTACAGCTATGTCATTTACAGTTTTTCTCAGTCGCTTTGGTGCGTTTCTCAGAACACCATTAACATTTGCA
>CAKLIZ010000510.1:367-14158 GCA_922035795.1 Oreochromis mossambicus
TGAGAGAGAGAGAGAGAAAGCCTTTTTATGGGATGATCTCATTGTAAGATTCAAATTCAATATATTTAGACTGGTTGACTGAATTGGATCTTGTGTGTGTGTCTCTCTGTGCATGTGTGTTTCCATATGTGTCCATATTTGTGATTGTGTGGCTGTTATATTTTTTTGCCGATTTTTTTCATTTAACAAGTATATTTGAGGGACCCTTAGCATGTTCAGCATTTTTTCAGCTGTCCATTTTGCTTTTCCAATTTTTCTGTTTAAGTTATTACTATTGTGCTAAGTCACAGCATTTCTGCTGTTTTATAAGATTTGTGCTAAATATAGTATTTCTGCCAAATATAGTATTTCTGATTAATTATAGTTTTTCTACCAAATCATAGTACAGTATTTTTGCTTTTTATAGGATTTTTATAGGATATTTATATTGCTTAATATAGTATTTCTGCTTATTATAGGATTTGTGCTTAATAAAGTATTTCTGCTAAATGTAGTATTTATGCTTAATCATAGTATTTCTATATATTTCTGCCAGGTCCCCAGGCAGCCAATCCTCTGTGAGGACTGAGGCATTCAAATTTACATATCAGGGCCTGCACGTCTTCGCAGCCAGCCAATCATATCTTAGGGATGAGACATTCAAATTTACAAATCAGGGCCTGGACGGCTTCCCAGCCAGCCAATCATATATGTGGGCTGAGGCATTCAAATTTGCATATTGGGGCCTTCGTGGCTTCTAAGCCAACAAGTCATCGATGTCATATATCTCTAAAAATTCATATTTTAATGATAAATTGTCAACACTTGACGATTCCCCCATCTCTTCTGAACAAAACGGTGTAAGAATGACCTTTCTGGCCAATACAGTTAGGCAATTATGGTCATTTGTTTGAGGGGAATCCTCACTATGAGAAATAGACTGCAAAAATCCTGTCTCTGTGCTGCGTGTGTGCACCTGGTTTGGCGGGGAAAAGTACACAGCCTCTGTGGATTCAAATTTAGCAGCTCCCAGGCTGCTTGACTGAAAACATGCTTCTCTCTCCCTGTGTGTGTGTGTGTGTGTGTGTGTGTGTGTGTGCATGAGAGAGAGAGAGAGAGAGACCCTCTTTAGGGTAGCATCTCATTGTTGGAAAAAAATATAATATATTCAGACTGGTTGACTGGCATAGACCCTCCGTGTGTCTCTCTCTCTGTGCATTTGTGTATACATATTTGATTTTGTGTGTATCTGTTGGCTGTTCCTTCTTGTTTTTTAAATTTATTTTTATTTCTTTATTTTCTTTTTAACAGGTGAACAACAATTAGTTTTGAGGGAACTTAACCATGACTGAGAACCTTCACAGACTTAACCATGTTCCGTTTTTTTTTTTCAGCTTGTCATCTTACTTTTCCAGTATTTTCACTTAAGTTATTAGTATTCTGCTCAATCATAGTATTTGTTCTAAATCATTGTTATTATGCTATATTGTAGTATTTCTGCTAAATCATACTATTTCTACTATATTATATTTTTCTTTCTAAATATAGCACTTCTGCTATATAATTGTATTTCTGCTGTTATAATATTTGTGCTAAACCAGAGTATTTGTGCTGAAACATAGTATTTCTGCCAAATGATAGTATTTCTGTCAAATTATAGTATTTGTGCTAAAACATAGTATTGATTTAAAATTACAATATTCATAGTTCATCAGAGTGTCTCTGGTAAATCACAGTATTTCTGCTCTGTTGTACTATTTTTCTAAATCATAGTGTTTCTGTAATGCTTAAGTATTTTGGGCTAAATATATTCTTTCTGTTATCTTATACTATTTCTCCTAAATTCGTGTATTTTTGAGAAGTTATCATGTTTCTGGTAAGTTACAATATTTCTGCTAAGTTCTGCTATGCTATTGTATTTCTGCCAAGTATTATGTTTCCTCTAACATATTGCAGTTCTGCAAAGTTATTCCATTTTAGCAAAGTTCCTTTGCTTCTGCAAAGTTTTTACAATTTCTACAACTTTTCAGCTTTTTCAGCTAGTTTTTGCATATAGCTTCAGCTTTAAAGCATCCACACTGCATTTTCGCAGGAAATGCAAATTTTTCTAGTTCAATTTTTGTTTCATCTGACCATAACACTGAAGACCAGAAACCTTCTTCTTTGTCCAGATGAGCATTTGCAAAGGCCAAATGAGCTTTTGCATGCCTTAGAAGTGCCTGGAGAAGTGGCGTTTTCCTTGGTCTGCATCCATGGAACCCAACAGTGTCCGTTGGACTGTCTGCCTTGAGACATTGCCACCAGCAGAGCCCAGATTCACCAGAATGGCCTTGGTGATGATCCTTGGATTCTTTTTCACCTCTCTCACTATTCTCCTGGCCAACACAGGTTTCACTTTTGGCCTCCGACAACATCCTCTGAGATTTTCCACAGTGCGGAACATCTTGTATTTTTTAATAATACTTTGCACTGTAGCCACTGGAACTTGAAAACATTTGGATATGGCCTTGTAGCCCATTCCTCACTTGTGAGCAGCCACAATGCACAGCTGCAGGTCCTCACTGAGTTCCTTTGTCTTAGCCATGAATGTCCACAGACCACCTGCAGAGAGCTGCTGTTTTTCACCTGTTGAGTTGATCAAAACAGCTATTTCCAATTAATCAGGGTAATTAGGATGCTTTAGAACAGCTTTGACTATTTGGAATGGTATGGAACTTTGGATTTTCCCAAAGACTGTGACAGTTTGTAAAGGGTATGAATAATTCTGGACATGATACTTTTTGCTCAAATGTAAATAAAAGCTGAGAAATATTTTTTTCCACAATGACGCGTCTTGTACATCATCTTATTATCTTTTGTGAGACGCATGTGTCATTTCCAGTCAAAAAATAACTTGCTAGTTGAATAAAAGTAACTTTAAGTCAAAATTTGCCAGGGGTATGAATAATTATGGGCTTAACTGTATGTGTGTGTGTGTGTGTGGGGGGCGCCAGAGGGCGTGTTCGCCCGGGGCGCCAAACAGGCTAGGACCGCCACTGCATATAACATACATATAATAATGCACGTTATGGAGTATGCTTCTGCTGTGAGGTCCTGCCTCCATGTACTTATGCAATTAATTGCTAGACGGGCATATTTATAAATAATATTATATTAGCGAAATTTTCCTATACATATTTTTGACCTGGGGGTAGAATTGATTGTGAAATGGAAAGGGAAAATGCTTATAAACTTGCAAATTAAAAACATGATGCATTTAAGGTAACCCTTTTTCATTTTTATTTAAGAAGAGAATTTGTTCCACTGTGCGATGGCCGAACCTGTTCCTTTTCGTTAAGATAATTTCTCCTGCCTTAAGGAAAATCCCTTCACATGGCACAGAAGAGGCTGGAGTGCAGAGAAACGGTAGAGATGCAGTTATACAAGTCACAAGCAAAGAAAGACTAAACCATGGTGCATGTTCAAACAAAGAAAGTTTACTGGTCAAAATTATTTATTAAACAAATAAACTACATTTTTTAACACCAAAAAATACGCGTTCAAAGCAACACAACAGCAGCCCAATATCAGACAGAATTCAACTCTGTAGAGTGGGCAATCATTATGAAGCAGTTGGTTTTAGTTTGTGGATTCAAGCTGCTCTTCATATTTTTGGCCACCAGATGTCACCAGAGAGGACTGTGTTGAAAAGCTTCGAGTAATGAACCGTTTTTCAATACAAGCTTCAGTGCTTCAGAAAGCTTCATTCGGCCATCACTAGTGAACACCATCACCCACCCACTTAAAAGCAATACAAAAAACTGATATTCAGTCTCCACTAAAATGTCCAAACAATCCCGGACGAGTCCCCACTTATGTTACGACCCGGCTCAAAAGCCGCAACATAAAAAAGGAGATGAATACCAGAGTGTTAGTGAGAAGAGGTTTTATCTTAAAATCGAATACCAGGTTGGCTAAAATGGCTGGTGCCACCAAGGAAAAGGCAAGTGAGCTCCCCCGGGAAGCTTGCCTCAGGTATGCTTTTATCCACACCTGACTAGGTGTGGCCAATTAGCACCAGCTGAACACACTGAGCAGATTAGAGGCTGCAGAGGGATGTAACAGTGGTGTACACGTGAGAAGTGGAACGAAAATCATACATGATTCCAAACATTTTTTACAAATAAATAACTGAAAAGTGGGGTGTGCGTAATTATTCAGCCCCCTGAGTCAATACTTTGTAGAACCACCTTTTGCTGCAATTCCAGCTGCCAGTCTTTTAGGGTATGTCTCTACCAGCTTTGCACATCTAGAGACTGAAATCCTTGCCCATTCTTCTTTGCAAAACAGCTCCAGCTCAGTCAGATTAGATGGACAGCGTTTGTGAACAGCAGTTTTCAGATCTTGCCACAGATTCTCGATTGGATTTAGATCTGGACTTTGACTGGGCCATTCTAACACATGGATATGTTTTGTTTTAAACCGTTCCATTGTTGCCCTGGCTTTATGTTTAGGGTCGTTGTCCTGCTGGAAGGTGAACCTCCGCCCCAGTCTCAAGTCTTTTGCAGACTCCAAGAGGTTTTCTTCCAAGATTGTCCTGTATTTGGCTCCATTCATCTTCCCATCAACTCTGACCAGCTTCCCTGTCCCTGCTGAAGAGAAGCACCCCCAGAGCATGATGCTGCCACCACCATATTTGACAGTGGGGATGGTGTGTTCAGAGTGATGTGCAGTGTTAGTTTTCCACCACACATAGCTGTTAAGAGATTTTCAAATGTTTCAAGTATTATTCCCACTGCCATTTGTACGTTATTGAAAGTTTATCTTTAATTTCAGTGTTAATAGTTGTTTACCCATTTATTCTTTCTTCTTAATCGTATTTTACTGCTTCACTAGAAGTGAAGCTGAAGTAAAGACAAAAGCATAGTGTTCTCAGATATGATTTACCCAGGACATCTCCTCTGTACCTGGTTCTCTACGAGCCGTTTCACTCCCAGGAAGTGGAGAGCAGGACGTTCTTATCCATACACTCCCAAATACCAAGAGGGGCCCATTCTTCAGAATCACACACACACACTCTGAGATCATACACACACACACACACACATACTCTGAAACGCTATAAATAAAGAACTGCCGCATACGCTGGTTGTGAGCCTGAGACAGCAGCGCTCACCCAGCGTGCGCACGTTGTTACCATCTAAACTGTCTTGAGTGTCTTTATTTCGCCTGAAGAATGTCTTGTTTAAATATTTACTCCTTACAATAGCGTTTTGCATTTTGGCCAAAAAGTTCCATTTTGGTCTCATCTGACCAGAGCACCTTCTTCCACATGTTTGCTGTGTCCCCCACATGGCTTGTGGCAAACTGCAAACGGGACTTCTTATGATTTTCTGTTAACAATGGCTTTCTTAATGCCACTCTTCCATAAAGGCCAACTTTGTGCAGTGCACGACTAATAGTTGTCCTATGGACAGATTCCCCCACCTGAGCTTTAGATCTCTGCAGCTCGTCCAGAGTCACCATGGGCCTCTTGGCTGCATTTCTGATCAGCGCTCTCCTTGTTCGGCCTGTGAGTTTAGGGGGACAGCCTTGTCTTGGTAGGTTTACAGTTGAGCCATACTCCTTCCATTTCTGAATGATCGCTTGAACAGTGCTCCGTGGGATGTTCAAGGCTTGGGAAATCTTTTTGTTAGTGATGTGACGTTCTGTATCGAGGCTTCGAAGCTTGTGTCGAGTAATGGAGGGGGCGTTTCCTTATTTCCTTATTTCTCCCAACAAGGCATGTACATTTCTACAGAAGATGTATTTTCATAATACTGATGGTGCAATACAATTTATGTTAAGCTGTCTTTACTTTTGTACGAGGTGAAGTGTTTGCTATGTGCCAGGGAGCTGGGATATAACAACAACACCTCATCCATGCTCAGGCACTACAGAGCTTTGCATGAGAATAAGGGGAACACCGATTGTGGCACAAGACCAGGTGAGCCATCAAATGCCATGATAATATAGCATGCCGTAATGTTACTAAATGATATAACAATATTATACAACTGTAATAAGTTATGTGTCTGATATTTATATTTGTGCTTTGTTCTCCTGAGGAAAGACAATAAAAACAATCTCAAATAGATGAAGACCTGGTTAGCATGGTGATTGAGGACTCCCAGCCATTTAGCATTGTGGAGGACAAAGGATTTAAAAGATTTGTTAAATATTTAAATCCTAGCTATGTTCTCCCCACTAAAAAGGTCATAAAAGCAGTGAAAATTTAGTTTTTACAGAATAAAATGTGAACAGGCAGGACTGAGGCTCAACGCCTCAGTGTGTAGCTGTCCATACCTCAACGTTACAAAAGCACAACCACTGTCCATACCCCAACCACACCTCACCTCACAGTAAATGATCATTTCCATTTTAAGCATTTCCAAATAATCATTTTCCATACTGCCAGTATAAATATACACAGTATACTGCCATCACTACAATATACATGTTTTACACACTCCTTTTGTTGTTGACATTTACAGGCTGTGTGCAAAATGCCACACTCTTCAAATTCATGCCAACTAATATTTTTTTTTGTCCAGTAGATGTCCTACTAGAGCAAATGAAGCTTCACGACGCTTTGCGCTGGGGTGAACCAATTGGATGAAAAGCTTTAGTGCTTCATGAAGCTTCATCTGCCCATCACTACTTTTTGTAGCCTAAGCCTGCTTTAAATTTCTCAATAACTTTATCCCTGACCTGTCTGTTGTGTTCTTTAGACTTCATAGTGTTGTTGCTCCCAATATTCTCTTAGACAACCTCTGAGGCCGTCACAGAGCAGCTGTATTTGTACTGACATTAGATTACACACAGGTGCACTCTGTTTAGTCATTAGCACTCATCAGGCAATGTCTATGGGCAACTGACTGCACTCAGACCAAAGGGGGCTGAATAATTATGCACACCCCACTTTGCAGTTATTTTGTGTAAAAAATGTTTGGAATCATGTATGATTTTCGTTCCACTTCTCACGTGTACACCACTTTGTATTAGTCTTTCACGTGGAATTCCAATAAAATTGATTCATGTTTGTGGCTGTAATGTGACAAAATGTGGAAAAGTTCAAGGGGGCCGAATACTTTTGCAAGCCACTGTATGTTTTACAGTCTCCGCTATGAAAGCTTCAGATGTGGTGACATGTTTTGATAATATAGTAAGTGGTTTTTACATTTTTGACATGAAACACACAAGTATTAGTATTATACTGTCTGCATATCAATATTAGTATCATTTGTAGAATACTCAGTGTCATTTAAAAAAAACAGTTCTTTGTGTTTATCTTATGGGTACTTAAATATCAAGACTGAATCTTTCTGTCTGCACTCTGTATGTATGTCTGTATTTTCTTTCAGTCACAGTTTTTCCTCATGTTGTCCCAGATAGACAGCAGCACTTTGAATCTGACTCTCTGCTTTTAACCTGTGAGGGCACTGACAACTTGGATGAGTGGAAAGTGTTGAGGAAGGTCATCTGAGTCACAGCAATTTGTGCTACAACTTGGGAAGGACCCTGGCCATTCAATCTATCCAAGAGACAGTGGACAGCACTGGTACAAGACTGAAAGAGGAAATAGGAGTAAGGCTGTCAACATCACAATAATCAGTATCTTGTGAGGATCTTGAGGGGATGAACATAACTTTTTCCTTTAGAAACAGGGAGTTTTCAATAAACTTCACTGCTGATGTAACACTTCTGGAGTTGTTACAGTACACAGTAGCAGTTTTTGATACGGGCGACACGGGCGGTTGTCCGGGGCGGCATCGTGGTGGGGGGCGGCATCACAGGCATCGGCAAAAAAAATAAAAAATTGCTCGTACTCATGCTGCCCCAACATCAGCCAGCGCATATTGGGAATGGCATAGGCACCGATCGGTTTTCTATCGCTGGGAGTAAGGTCGCCCTCCATTTGCGAGGTGCGCCTGCTGCTTGCGGCACATGGAGGAGAGGGCGGGGCGGCGGGGGACTCTCTGGCTGGCTGGAGCAGTTGTTGCTCAGTCTACAGAGGGTCTTAAGCTTTGTGAAGCGTGAGTCTTCACAATCTATTGAGTTAAGATAGAGCATAGAAGGATAACTGCAATACATGCTTACAATACATATATAATCTAGTAATGTCTCAGGCCTGAGGCCTTAACTCATTTAGCTTCCTACTGCATTTTATTCTACTTGGTAACAGATGACCGGAGTCGATAACCAGCCCTCAGACACCCTGAAGGCTTGAAGTTATTACCTTGTATGGAAGGTGTGAAGTTCTATGTCTGATTATAGCCATCTAATATGTACCATTTACTGTGACTAACGTCTTTATCCTATTTTTATGCCATGGAGGGGCGTGTACCTCACTGCTTTATAAGTGTTCTCAACATGTATTTTTGTCAGAAGACATATGCTGATGTTTTCTCCTGGGTGTTAATAAACTCACCGTTTGACTGCACTTTTCTGGGGCCTCCGTGGTTTGTTTCACTGCTCTACATTGATTGATTTCGCAACAGCTTCGCAACAATGCCTGAACCTTACTTGTAATCTAAGGGTTTTCGAGTGGGGTAGACCCGGACCCGCTTTTTCGTGGTGACACTGTCCATACAGTGCTTGATGTAACCCAGCACTGCAGCAGTGTGTGTCTCTAGGTTCAAAGACACTCCACTCTGAATGAGTGTCACAGTAATTTCACTAACAGACACATCCTGAAGTTTGCTGATGGCACAATGATCGTTAGTCTTCTTGTGGGGGATGAGACAGGCCATGGGCAGTTTGTAGAATATTTTGTGGCTTGCTGTGATGAGTTCCTCCTTTCAATAAATGTGTCTAAAACAAAAGACACAATTATTGATTTGAGGAAGTCTTCTTACAGTTTATCACCTGCTATTATTAAAGCTACTCATATTGAGATTGTGGAGACGTACAAGTATTTAGGAGTAGTTCTTGACCACGCTGTCACTGTCCTGGGTCAGTGACCCAGTGTTTTGATTTGTTTTATTTTTGTTATTAATTTTTGGTTTATGGTTACCAGTGTTTTGGGTTCTGTTTTTGTATTTTGAGCTCCCTGTTCTGTGTCTTGTTTGTCTCTGTGCTTGTCATGTGCTTCACATTCCCATGTGTCTAGTCTATGTCTTGGTACTTTGTCTCCAGTTTTCCTGTTTTACTTTGAAGGTCCAGGTCTCATGTGTATGTATTCTGTTTTGCTCTCCCCGGTCCCGTTATGTGTAATTATCCTAAGCTGTCTCCCCCAGCCGTTCCCTCTTTGCCCTGTTCACCTTCTGTATTTATTGTCTGTGCTTGCCTCCTTTCGTTGTCGCAGTCTCCCTCATACCTCTGTGTGTTCTGCCTAGGTTATTTAATACGCCTCAGTTTAGTTTAGGTTTTTTCTTTGTTCAGCAATAAAACTATGTTAAGTCTACATCTGCTTTTTTGGAGTTTGCATTTGGGTCCTTTTCCTGCCTGCCCGCACACAGCAATGACACACACACTGATTTGACTCTGTTTTTAGCCTCATGGTGATGCCACTACCAAAAAAGTACATTGCTCGCTGTACATTGCTACAATAAATGAAACAACTAAGATGCAGTTGAAGTACAGAGTTTCAGCTTTAATTCACTGGGTTGAACAAAAGGATAAAAAAATGTGATAAAAATGATTTTAATAACTATTTTTAACAGAATTTTTAACACAATCCCCCATGTCAGGGGCTCATAAGTAATTGGATAAATTAAGTGACTGAAAATAAATAAATGTTCATTTCTAATACTTATATATTTCTAATGCTCTGTCAGGTCTTTGCTGCAGCAGTTTTCAGTTGCTCTATCTAACTTTCTGTCCAAAGTTTAGTCTTCAACAAGTGAAGTGCATGCTCAATTGAGTTAAGATCAGGTGACTGACTTGACCATTCAAGAATATCCCACTTCTTTGCAAACATAAACTCCTGGGTTGTGTTGGCTGTCTGTATTTACGTTCATGCAGTCTTTTCTTTATGGTAGACTTGGATATTGATTCGCCTGTCTCCAGGAGAGTGTTGGTCACTTGGTAGCAAACTTTAGATTTTGTCACTTGTAATATTGTAACAATTTCTTTGATGTTTTTTTTTTCTGTTTTCATTTAGGGATGGCTTATTTCACCTGCATGGAGAGCTTCTTTGTCTGCATTATGTCTGTTCACAGCAAAATCTTCCAAATGCAAGCACCACACCTGAAATCAACTTCAGCTTTTTCATTTGCTTAATTGATAATGACATAATGCCCGTTAAACGGCATTTTAATCAATTACTTTTGGTCTTTTAAAAAGATGGGGCGACATGTTAAGCAGCTGAAAATCCTGAACTCTTCATCCAATTTAATTGTGGATAATCTCAAATGAAAGCTGAGAGTCTACATAATACATCCATGTACATTATGTAACTAAAATTGGATTACCTTTCACTTAACAGAAAAAAACTAACAAAAACGTGTCAGTGTCCAAATATGTATGGACCTAATTGTACATGCATTTTATAGTCTCCACTAGTAAGATTTTCTGAGGTATTTTTTTGATAATATAATATATGACTGGTGTTTGCCTATATCTTTCCTTAAGTTGCAGTTCTCCCTCATGTCGTCCCAAGTCGTCTCGGGAAAATATGTTGCAGGAGAAGAGCTGGCTTCAAACAAATGATGAACGCACAGAGATGTGGTGCAGAATATGCCGTGAAAATCCCACTCTAACGGACAAAAACAGTGCCTTTTATATGTACGCAAACGCGCGTTGCAACTTCTTATCTTGTGTGCGTCTTTTATTTTGACAGCGAATGCGCACCTGCGGACCACTTATGTGCACCCCTGGTCACAGGAGTCACAGAAATTTGTGTTTTGACCTGGGAAGGACTTTGTGCCATTCAATCTGTGTGCTTCCGAGCCTTGGAGTCCAGCGTGTGAGTCCTCAAGCGAGCCGTGACAGTATTTCCTGTGGTCTCCTGCTGGCTTTGTGATCCTGGAGATTCCAGTTCTTTATGTGATGGAGGGGGAGAACATAACTTTGCCCTGTAGAAATAGGAAGTTTTCCTTAACCTTCATTGCTGACTTTTATAAAGATGAATTTCTAATCACGACCAGCTATACAGGAAATGTGATCATCAAAAAAAGTTTCCAAGTCAGATGAGTGAGGGAGTGTTTTTTATTCCATAGAGTGTGATTTTGGGACTCTTGAATAAGGTTAAATTATTATGATATTGAAATATTAAAATTTTGCCTAAGTTCATATCTTCCAATATCCTTCTAAAATTATTAGATGACCTGCAAATTTTCTTTTTTATCATTTTACTAGCACCAAATGAAAATCATATTATACTAAAACACATACTTCAAATGTGTAATCTTTTCAGCTTTTCAGGAACATGAGAACCCTTTCAGTGATTACTTTTCTTACATCACTTTTGTGGTACTATGGATTGTCAGCACATTTTGTTGGTGGGAGTGGGGTTATTAGGGTTTCTGCCACACTCCAGAAAAAAAGAAATAATAATTAGTATATGACCTGCTCTATCTCTACCAGTGTTACTGACAAAAAGATTGGAGGCAGAGACAGAGCTAACAGAGTTCAGGGACCAAGTTGGACAAGACCAGAAATGAGTGCGTCAGAAAGACAGCTCAGGTTGACTGGCTTGGACAGGCAAGTTAGAGATGGTCTGGACATGTGTAGATGAGGGATAGTGGGTATATTAAACAAAGTATGCTGAATATGGAGCAGCCAGGCAGAAGGAAAAGAGAAAATTCAAAGAAAAAAGTTATAAATGTAGATGCAGATGGAGACCAATGATCTGCTGTGGCAAATCCTGAAGGGAGTAGACAAAAGAAGAGCTTAGCTTAATGGTCATTTGTTAAAGTCATGTAAACACAAAATATTGCATAGGTCGCAGAGAGAAACCTGAGGAAAATATGGAGTGGAGTGGCACTGTTTTATCTGTTTATTTGGCACCTTGGGATTTTGGGGGGAAATTTTTTTTAAAAATTCTTAGATGTCCATAAACTCTCTTGATCTTTGTAAAATGTATTCAATGAAGATCTAAGCACCGAAACAGTAAAAATTACCTCCAAGATGAGTTGTAAAGTATCAGCTGTATTGCTGTACGGCCACATTTCATGTCTAGTCACCCTTGTCGCAATGTTCGCCTCGGTTGCCGTTTTAAGCTTGTGTGTCCTGAGTCTGAATTTCGGTCTGGGTGTTTCCTGATTTATTTTGATAGTCCTTGTCCTGTGTGCAGTGTATCTGGTTTTGCTTCTCCTTTTCTTATTAGTTCTTATTTGTCGCAGTAGTTCCCCATCCTCTTGTTGTCCTGCTTGTGTATTTAAGCCCTGTGTTTTTCTCTGTTAGTTGTCGTGTCGTATTCTCACTGCTGTGTTTCTTCCCTCTATGTTCCAAGTCAATTCCTAGTTCTCAGTTCCTGGTTTATTTTCATAAGGCCAAATTGCATTAACATTTCTGTTGTTGTTGTTCCAGCCTACATGGTTCATGCAGTCAGCTTGATATACTGTTGATACAGAAATTCACTCTCAGAATGGGACTGTAATCATAACTCTATGACAGAATGCCAAAAAACACATAATAATTAACTGTAATACTGTGTGGTTTGTGCCATATTTAAATAATATTGATACTTCATTTGTAAAATATCACATATCAGATGTACCAATGAGAAAATACATTAAACATGTTGATACTCATAGATAGCTTATATACACATTTATATCAACTTTTTTTGTGGTCTACTTTTACCTAGCTTTCCAGTCACATGATTATAGGACACATGACTTCAAGCACTCTTTTGCACTTTTGTATCTTCCTGTCAAGGTCCGTGTGCGGCAGGCAGGAAGGGAGGAACCAAAAGCAGATTCCAGGATGTGAAACTTAAATTCAAAAACTTCAGCTTTATTGCTTGCACAAGCCAAAACAATAACAAATTGGAAAAACTGAACAGAACACGAAGGCCAGTATAAGGAAACATTGCTACACTGAATAGAGGAAAACACAGACAATAAATAGAAGGAGAAAACTACAGCGTCATTTTTGTGCCACTATTCTGAGCGCACGTAAAAGGATTTGAGCGCACGTAAAAATATTAGGGATGCAACGATACCAATTTTTTCAAACCGATCCGATACTTGGATCTGAGTACTTGCCGATACCGAGTACAAAAACAGATACTTCTACCACACACACAAGTTAAACTTAACCAGTAGTAAAGAAACGACCTCAGACAACTCTTTAACACAAACGAAACGTTTACTGAACGTAAGGGCAGAGACAAATACTGTACAACACATCCCTTTTTTTAAACTCAAATGATATTCCAATTCCTTAACCAAATGAAATACACTGTATAAATGAAATAATTCCCTTTCAAATTATATTAAACAACCCAACTTATGTTATCACCTTTTGGTAAGTGACTCACTAATATACACTCCAAAACACATTATATAAATCCACTAAACATACAATATTCACACATAGGCCCCACACACACACTCACATTCACACTTGTTGCAGACCTGTTTGCTGCTCACGCCGGACGATGGAGAAAAATCCTCTTCTCCCCAGTGTTACGACCCCCTCTGCTAGGCGTCAGGGGAGGAGTAACATACACAAGCCCCGAACACAAAACTGAGTAAAGAAAGGTTTTAATTTCAAACTTTAAACAGAAAACCGACAGGACTGTTCAACAGACCCCTGGGCAAACAATTACTATATAAAGACAAAAAAAGAAGACAAAAGTAAAAGCTAAAGGTTAACTAAGGCAAGCTGGCGGCACACAAAATA
>CAKLIZ010000510.1:14168-30703 GCA_922035795.1 Oreochromis mossambicus
AGCAGCCAATGGTGTGAGTGGTCTGGCACACTCTGATCTGCATGAAGCTGAGGCGGGCACAGATCCGGGGCCAGCCAATCCCCCGTGAGTCCTGGAACACTGATTTCCATGGGGGAGGGCGGGGCCACCTGAGGCCAGAGGCCATAACACCCAGTAAGAGCACAAAAGTCTGACTTACAGTTCCGTTGCTCGGTAGGTCGCCGTTCACCAGTCCCACACTAAATCCACTCCCTGCGGACCCGATGCTGTCTCTGCTACAGCGCGTTAGCCAGTCACTGTCCAGCTCTCCGACAGTCCTGCCTCCGTGGCGCAACCAAGCAGTCCGGGCTAGCCTTTAGCCTCGGCGGTCATGGCTGGAAACCCAGTTTTCCACGGTGGTGCGACCGTTGAAACAAAAAGTCACTTCACCCACACTCTGTTGCGAAGCTCTCACACGGTTAGCTTTCTAGTCACACACTCTTTTGTGCTAGTTAACCTCAGTAAAACTAGCCGAGTCTCTCACTTTGGTTCAGCTAACCTCGTGCATCTCTCCATGCCGTTCTCTTCTGTGAACTGTGAACACCTTATGTGGCGTTCAAGTCCATGGGAATTATGAGTATCTACTACCAAATTCCCATCCGGGCTACATTAGTATCGGTTCATGGTATCGGTTGACTTTTACGAGTACGAGTACGCACACATTTTACAGTATCGGCCCGATACCCGATACCAGTATCGGGATCGGTGCATCCCTAAAAAATATATAGCAAGTGTTGCATTTTGAGGCTAAATTTATTTTGAGTGAAGACAAGCTAATTTTGAGTGAACAAAATCCATTGCCGCATGCAAAAAATGTATTTCAGTGTTTGCTATTATCCATATACACACAGTAACAGCCCCACTTGCTCAGTTTTTGCATTTGGTCAGATCTCTGTGGAACTGCTCTCAATGTTTTGCTGGCTCGCTCAACATTTCTGCCCCTTCACATTCAACACTTTCTGTACATTGGTTGGTTTTGTGGCACAAATATAATCACAGACTTGGGTGCAAAAAATTCAGATATATTTATAATAAAATATTTTATATTTATAATATAATATTTAACATGTTGTGGCAAGCTCAGGCAAGGAGGAGACAAAGACTTCTATTTTGACTCACTATGCCTGCCTTAGCTGTGACGCTAAGCTACAGGGAGCGCAGCCATTTATTAGGAACGCCCCTTCACCCACAACAGCAGCGAGAGGTGGTGCACAGATACACCCGTCCTTATACATTATACCCTAACACAAAAATCAACACTGGATAACTGTAACTGCCATATGGCACTAAAACCTAGAACACATAAACATCACATATAGTCCCATAAGTCCTCAGGCCAGCGGCCCCTCCCCTTAGCCTGCTACAATATAATCTGATCAGTTTTGGAGTAGCCTTCATGATCTCCATGTATTAACATGCTGTTTTTGCTCCTGGTGAAAATGTTTCCTCCTAAATTTAAATATTTTTTATGTTAGGTTTAATTCAGAATCAGCTGTTTAAATATGTGTGTGAGACATTGAGATATGCTAAAGCCCAGTGGCATTATAGGCAGTACACAATAAAATAATGTGAATAATAAATAAATAAAAGAAATTACTCTACATTTCTTTTTTTTTCTTTTTTTTTGCCTGTCCCGTTTGGCTCTTTTGCCAGAATTGTTGTCTAAAGGCGAAGAAAGATGCCCAACGGATTTACTTTACCAAATGGACCATCCCAGCCTTGCCATAATGGTCTATTTGATTCACCTTTTATTGTTTATTTTATTTTATTTTCACTTGCAAAAATATGGGACAGACTTGACTGGGAAAAAGAAAGGGGAGAAAGAAAGCGGGAAAGAAAAACTGCGGAGAAGAGGGACGGGGATAAAGGGCAAAAAACAAAAAACAACAAAATAAGCAGACAAAAAATACATATATCAATCACCTGGATCACCTGTTGAGAAAGAAAAAAGAGAAAACAAGCAGAAGAAAAAAAAAGAGCAACATAATAAACAACATCATGATGATCTATGGGAATATAACAGTAAATACTAAATATTAAACATTATTGTGCAGCACGTAAGATCGACAGCGCACAGTGTGCTTTGAGGTAGGAGCCAAAAAGGGTGTAGTTTGTGTGTGATCACCCGTGTGTACACCTGTGAGCATGGACGCGCTTGTATTTAAAAGGTTGCTTCATGTAATGATCTGCTAGAGGGTGTGGGGGGGCCACAGCCCCGTCCTCCAGGGCATGAAGCAGGTATGGAGGAGATCAAAACTCCAGACATCCAGAGGCCCTCAGAGCACAAGAGACCAGGGAAGACCAACAGAAGGGCAGCCGCGCCACTATCCCAGAAAGAGGTGAGGAGAGTCCCAGATGAGGGGTCACTCAGCAGCCGCGGAGCAGAAGCCAGGGGGGGTTGCAGTGACGTGCCCGGGAGCTCCGCCAGCAGCCAGCTGTGCCAGAGTGACCGAGCCCCAGGCCGAGAGGCCGAGGGCACCCCACCCCCGAAGTGGCCCGAGCGAGCCCCAGGCTCCAGGCCCCGACAAGCAGCCACCAGGAGTGAGCCGGTGTGTACCTGGACGCCCATTCCCGGACACAAAGAACCACCAACGCACCGATGGCTGAGGGCGTCTGCCACTGGCAGGGGAAGTGGTGGGGGGAGATAGGCCTCCATATCTTGGAGGGCCTGAGATGTCCCCAGAGAGGTGGCGTCTGATACCCAACCTGACATATGGACACAGACATACAGGCACACACAGATACAAACATCCATTCCCACCCTCATGCTCTCAAATGCAATTACTCAACACTCACCCAACGTGGAGACAGACATAAAGAGACACTGTACACACAATCACACTCCCCAAGCGTACTCTAAGAACCGGGTCTAGGTACCCTTGCCCCTGGAGGGGGAAACTGCACCTAGACCCAGGTAGTGTTACCTGGGAAGCAGCAGGTAAAGCAGATAACTCGTAAGCTGGAGAGGAAATGGCGTGTTACAAATTTAGAGGATCATCATTTAGCCTGGAGAAATAGTTTGTTGCTTATAAGAAAGCCCTCCGCAAAGCCAGAACATCTTAGTCTAAGGAGCTTGGAAGGAAAAGCGTCTGGACTTCTTAAAGTTGCTTGAAGACGTTTCACCTCTCATCCGAGAAGCTTCTTCAGTTGTAGAGTCAAATGGTGGAGAGTCCCAGATTTAAGCCCTGTGGGAGTAACCCACCGAGAGGGACAATGGACCCCTAATGATCCTCTACCTAATCACATGATCCAAGGTGTGAAAACGGATGTAGGTCACAATCAGCCAGGGTTTCAGGTGAGCTCATTGTGAAACCTAGCCTCACCCTATCATGTGTTTTCCTGAGGTCAGATGGTCCAGGATGTGAGTTGGCGTTAAGGCGTCTGGGAAGGGATCTCAAAACTGGATTATAGATGGCAGACAGTTGGTGTCGTAAACCACCGCCTCTGTTCAAAGATGGCCGTTCACAGTGGACATAAATGGCTTCTTTCACTCCTCTTTCAAACTATCTGTCCTCTCTGTCCAAAATGTGAACATTGGCATGTGAAAAGTGGTCAAACCTTTGCGCACAGCGTCTGCAAATCAGGGCTGTACGAAGTCACGCAGGACGGTAAGCCGTCATCTGCGAGGCGTGAGCGGTGTTTGTTTTTAGCATAGTTCACGGAGGAGAATAGCTGCTGACATAATGTGGATCCGAAGATCCATAATTGGCCTACCTGGGGTTGAAAGTCTTGATAAAGGCATGGTGCTTTGGCGGGTATATCGGCTTCTGCAAGTGTGACGCTTATTTTGAGCGATCAAAAAATAATAGAATACCATTTTATATTTATATTTCAATATCACAATAATCTTCCAATTTAGAACTACAAGTTAAAAAAGAACTAACATAAATAAAATACACTTCAGCTAATTACTTAAAAAAACTAATTTATTTTCGCAAACCACGCGGAGCCGCACTATAAGGAGCCGCAGGTTGCTGACCCCTGCTCTAGAGCATAAACTGACTGTCATCAGGATACTACAGCACAGAGCGAACTCCACCCCCACTGACACAGCGGCCAGGGAAGCAGAAGAATAGCACATCAAGAAGGCCCTGAGTAAATGTAGTTATCCCAGCTGGACTTTTGTCAAAGCTGGGAAGGCGCCTAAAGAAAGCTCTAGCCGACCCAGGAGAGAAGGAGAAACGCTGCCTAAGGGAAAACCTGTAGTGATCCCTTACTTGTCAGGAGTATCGGAGCAGTTGAAACACATTTTTTCTCTGTGGCTTTTAAACCCCAAAACACGCTGCGCCAAAAATTTGTCCACCCTAAGGATCGGGTCCCCCGACACAAACAGAGTAACATAGTGTACGCTGTTAAGTGCCAGGAGGATTGCCAGGATTTATACATCGGGGAAACAAAAAACACAACACAGAAGAGCTACCTCATCAGGCCAGGACTCTGCAGTCTATTTACACCTACAGTCCAGTGGACACTCTTTCAATGACAAGGATATACACATCCTGGACAGGAAGGAACGCTGGTTTGAGCGCGGAGTCAAGGAGGCCATTTACGTGAAAAGGGAAAGACCATCTCTGAATCGAGGAGGGGGCCTAAGGGTACATCTTTCGCCATCTTACAATGCTGTGATTGCAGCCATTCCCCAACTCTCTGTGAATGGTACTCATGGTCACTGATCAGTGTTCTTTGATCAGTGGTTGTTGATCAATGGTCATGAGAATTTGCATAATTATGATGAAGGAACTGACCTCACAGCCCATTGTTCCCTCAGTGGGCTGGTTTCAGTCATTATGCAGATGTACTGTTTATAAGATTGGGGAAACCTGCAGTCAGCTGAGACTGAAGAAGTCACTTGGATGAATGACGAAACGTTTCTCCCACTGAAAACGCTACGTCCAGATGAACAGATTCAACTTTAGGAGATTTACTTACCTGGATGATTGAGAATGCATCAAGATGTGAGCAAAAAGTAAACCGCTTTGATTGTTGATGGACAGTAACTTTCTTCTCTTATTAAACAGATTATAATCAACTAGAAGTAATCAGAACATTACACATAGACCTATTTGTGTTGCAAGTTAAATCTGGTCCACTCCCCAGCATGAGAAACAACACTGATTGAAAGGAAAAATGATATGTCATCAACAACTACTGCTTTGATTGGCAGGATAACCTGTAAGAGCTATTTGCACTAATAAAGAATAATACTCAGACCATTACTTTTCAAAAAAGGTTAAAAGGTGAATGTCTACAATTTAGACTTTAATCGCAGAATATTTTATTAAAGAAATTTAGCAAGGGCAAAGCAAAACAAAAGTAAATACTAAGAAACACAAAACAATCAAATCATTTAAACTATACTTATCTAACTAGCCTATTCTGAGGTAATGCTGAGTTTGTTCAGAATAAACACAACGAGATCTGAAGATGCACTGATAATAATCACACAACAGGAAAGCAGCTTGGCATTGAGTGAAAGTATGATGTAAATAAAAATCCTTCTGAATTAACCATCTAACAGGCAAAACTGAGCAGATATTTAGCAGATACAAATTCCAAAATAAATTCACTGTTTGGATTTCCATTACCCCTGTCAGTGTCCCTACTGGAATTTTCAACTCTTAGATCCAATCTTCTGAACTGCTCATCTCACAGAAGACAGAAGGGAAGGCACATAATCTCTTTTTTATACCTGCTCACCCTTTCTCCACCCTATCCTACTGGGCATCACATCTTCACATTTTGGAAATCCAGTCAAATTGTTGACATTTGACAGGATCCATCCACACCTTATCTGTCTCTCTCTGTCTATCTGTATGTCTGACCTACATGATTTAACACAAAGTTTGTACTTTTAAACCTTAAATTCAATTCATTACATTTTCTTTGTTATTCTTAACATGAAGAATTTGTCTTTAGGACATTTTCACATGGATATTCATTGTAACATAATCTCTTTTCAATTAAAATACAGAAGAATACTTTCTTTCACCTTTTTAAACTCTGCTAATGAACTTTTTTTTTTGGTTTATTTAAAAAAAACCTTCTTTTATTAAATCATACATTTTGTAGTCAGACACTCTCTGAGATTTGTGGTTCCAGTGTGTCTCTTTCACCCCCATCCTGCACCACACACACACACACACACATTTCACCACAAAACTCAGACATTAAAACAGTTATTTCTATTACTGAAACTATGTTTCTCATTAATATATTGATTAAATTTGCATTTTGATTCATCTTGATTAAGAATAAAATGCTTAATTATTAGGAAATAGGGTTAGGGTTAGGGGTTACTTAAATCTTTTTCTACCCCAGGTCTCACGACAACACAGATAGCATATTTTCTTCTTCCTCTCACAGTGTAATACTTAATTCTTACACACAGACAAAAGATTAAAAGGTGGCAAGATCTGAAAACTGCTGTTCACAAACGCTGTCCATCTAATCTGACTGAGCTGGAGCTGTTTTGCAGAGAAGAATGGGCAAGGATTTCAGTCTGTAGATGTGCAAAGCTGGTAGAGACATACCCTAAAAGACTGGCAGCTGTAATTGCAGCAAAAGGTGGTTCTACAAAGTATTGACTCAGGGGGCTGAATAATTACACACACCCCACTTTGCAGTTATTTATTTGTAAAGAATGTTTGGAATCATGTATGATTTTCATTCCACTTCTCACGTGTACACCACTTTGTGTTGGTCTTTCACGTGGAATTCCAATAAAACTGATTCATGTTTGTGGCTGTAATGTGACAAAATGTGGAAAAGTTCAAGGGGGCTGGATACTTTTGCAAGCCACTGTATATTCTTCTTCCTCTCACAGTGTAACTCTTACTTTCACACAGACAAAAGATTAAAAGGATCACCAAAATTTTGATACATTTCATCATAATAAAATCTCCAATGATAAAATACAGTCAAATTGCATGTCTTGTTTAAATGTATATAGAATAAATTTAAAGCAATTAAAGAAATATTGAGCATCGCATTGCAAAATGACAGCAATTAGCAAAAAAACAAACAAAATCCATGTTTTATTTGTTTTGTTACTCTGTCCTTTGCTGAGGAAAAAAAGAAAAATAGGGTTAGGTTCACAACTGAAGACACTGGGAATGTAAACTGAACACAAACACAACAGTTTGTATATGTGATTTTAGCAAGAGAAATATTAAAGAAAAATTCATCCTGGGTTCTTCACTCTAAAAAGTAATTCAGAGGCTTAGTAAATATCACTATAAATATAAGTTAGATGAGCCTGATAAAATCTATGAATATCCTTTTAGTAATTATTTGAGTTTGATAAGTTGAAATAAATGTCTAAAATGTTAACGTATGTGTTTGTGTTAAATTAAGGTATTTATTCAGTATGTGGTTCACAGAGTATCTTCTTTGCATGTACTTAATATTTTTGTTTAAAACTGCATCAAAATATTTGAGAAATAGGTATCTATACTCATCGTCAAAGGAGTTTGCAAAGAAAAGTGTCTGGACTTCTTTGAGTTGCTTGAAGACGTTTCACCTCTCATCCGAGAAGCTTCTTCAGTTCTAAGGTCAAATGGCCGAGAGTCCCAGATTTAAACCCAGTGGGAGTATCCCCCCAAGGAGGGACAAAGGACCCCCTGGTGATCCTCTAATCACATGCGCCAAGGTGTGAAAGCGGGTGTGGGACCTAATCAGCCAGGGTTTCGGGTGAGCTCATTGTGAAACCTGGCCCCACCCTATCATGTGATTTCCTGAGGTCAGATGGCCCAGGATGTGAGTGGGCGTTAAGGCGTCTGGGGAGGGAACTCAAAACTGGATTATAGATGGCAGACAGTTGGTGTCATAAACCACCGCCTCTGTTCAAAGATGTTCGCTCACAGTGGATGTAAATGGCTTCTTTCACTCCTCTTTCAAACCATCTGTCCTCTCTGTCCAATATGTGAACATTGGCATCCTCGAAAGAATGACCTTTATCCTTAAGATGCAGATGGACTGCTGAGTCTTGTCCTGTGGAGGTGGCTCTTCTATGTTGTGCCATGCGCTTGTGAAGTGGCTGTTTGGTCTCGCCAATGTAGAGGTCTGGGCATTCCTCGCTGCACTGTACAGCATACACCACGTTGTTCAGTCTGTGTTTTGGAGTTTTGTCTTTCGGGTGAACCAGTTTGTGTCTGAGTGTGTTGCTGGGTCTGAAGTACACTGGGATGTCGTGCTTGGAGAAAACTCTCCTGAGTTTCAGGCTTAGAGGGAACAAGTTCTGCCCGGTGGTGTAGGGTCCTAATTACTCCAAGTTTGTGTTCCAGAGGGTGATGGGAGTCAAAGAGGAGGTACTGGTCCGTGTGTGTGGGCTTCCGGTAAACTTCAGGAGTCAAAGAGGAGGTACTATCTATACTCATCAGTATCTTGTACTAAAATCATTAATTATTCAAATCAATATTATTTATTGTCAGCAACTACAACTGAAAAGTGTAAGTAAAATACGATAACGTAGAGTAATTGAGCACAATGAGCCTTTTTCATTGTTTTGTTCATTTTGTTATTTAAATACTCTGAGCTTTTGTGTTTGCTCTCCTGGTTTGCCATTTATCCTTCAAGTATGTAAGGCTTTAAGCTAAAAGGGAAAAGGCTCTTGTCTTTTTAGTGCTTGTTTATTTTGAGTTATTGCCATGTTTATGAAAATTTCATTTTCATTTGGAAAAATGTTTAACATGTGGTCATTTTTCATATTTCACATGTATTATGAAACACACAACTACATCTTAGTTTGCTTGGTTTGTTTTTAGACTTAGACTACCAGTGAAATACAATAACATTCATATTTGAACGTTAGGGGGTGACCATGGCTCAAGAGTTGGCAGTTCGCCTTATAATCGGAAGGTTGCTAGTTCGAGCCCTGGCGCCGACAGTCTCGGACGCCTATGGTTGCCTACTGGTGGTGGTCGGAGGGCCCGGTGGCGCCAGTGTCCGGCAACCTCACCTCTGTCAGCTCGCCCCAGGGCAGCTGTGGCTGCAATGTAGCTTGCCATCACCAGTGTGTGGATGAATGGATCAAAATTTTGGATTAACTGACCATCTATATTTCAGTTACATTGACCAAGCATGTCAGTGTTAATTACTCAATTTTTTCATGTTTGTGTAACAACTACAATTATTCATTTCAACTTAATATGTTTAAGCTTTAGTTATTCAATTGATCAAGTATCTTGAACAGATTTGACTGGTTTCCAATCTACTCAATATTTTTAAGTGTAAAAGTGTTGCCTTAAAAATTTTAAGTAAATGTCAGTTTTAGTTTTTAGAGTGTACACACCTGTTCATTATTTCTCACATATTTCTTTGACAGTTTCTTCTAAATCTCTTTCATTTTTTTGTTTCTCTCTCAAGTGTTTCATAATTTGTTCCTTGTCTTTTTCTATCTTTCCCTTTCTTTCCGTCATTTGGATTATTATGTTCTCTGTTTCCTCCATTAGTTTTTCTGTAGTCTTTAGCAGGTCTTCATGTACTTCTGTTCTCTTTTCCAGGTCAGTTTTTTTATCTCCACGCTTATGCATTTTTTTCTCTTTGCTAACTATCGTGGTTTCTTCCAACTTTTTCATGATCTCTTTCATCCCTGTCTTGTCCTCCTGCAGTTGTGTTATGAGTTTTTCTCTCTGGTTCTTCAGAAATGTCTTCTGCTCGTTGAGTTTTTTAATGGTTTGTTGGACATGTTTTAAGTCTTCCTCCTTGTTCTGCAACTCATCTTCAAGTCTTTTCTTTTCCTCACATTCTCTCTGTAATTTCTCCTTCATCTCTTTTTTATGTAGTTCATTTTCATCCTCATCATGTATCTTGTTTTCTGTGTGAATAAAATTGCAGGAAAAAATTATTTGTAAAACAGGGACAAAATATTTTGTGTGTTATGTGTTTACATGTGTTGACAGTATTAAATTACTATACCAGTAATCAAATATATTGAAAATAAACTGTTTGAAGCATTACTATAGAGACTGACACTATGGTTACCACCCTACAACAATGTAGAGTCTAGAACAAAACTCTTCTTTTGAGAAGGACTGACTTTCAGATATCTTTCAAAATTCAGTGTAAATAGATCTTCAGAAATCACAAATGAAGGAGATTTAAAATAACATTAGATTTACTGAAACTGCTACATGCGAATCAGAGAGGTTTCGCCAATTTTTTTTTTAAATCACAGAGTATCTATTTATACACATCTAATTTTCACATTTAATTTTCTTTCACTTTTTTGTTTATAAGAGTAAATGAGTGAGAACAGGACATTTTGGTGGCAATTCTTACATTGAGAATGAAGCACGAAACGTTTAATTTTATATTGTTGCTATAATAATAATAATTTAACAGTGGATGATTTCCTCAAATATCTTTACCTTCCCCCCCAAATGTTTCAGTCACACCAGAGGAAAACAATAGGATGGCAACTTCCTCGTGCGGAATTTTTTCACATTCAGCAGGTGGTTGTGGCAACCATTTGGTTTTCTAGAGGTTGAGGGTGCTCTATACTCCACTTTTGATCACATGGCAGTTGCACAGTTTACCAAACATGCAACAAATAATCACAGTGTGACTTGAACTAAGTCCGGTTACTCTCCGACAGATGAGCAACTGCTTGAAAATAATTGACACTTAGTTTATAAATGCAGACAGAGAGTCAAGATATTGCAATCAATCTCAGTCAGTCTGCACTGATGAGACCAACTCTGCACATCTTAACACATGTCTTTACAACACAGGACTCCAATCAACTGGTTACCAGCTGGTTATATTCCTTTATGAAAGCAAAGTTGCTGAGAGCCTCCAATATTGCTGGTAAATCGCTCCCCTGCTGCAGTCTCCATCCACTGTTTTCCCTAGAGCATAGGTGTCAAACTCTGGCCCGTGGGCCAAATTTGGCCCGCAGCCTAATTACATTTGGCCCACGAAGCCATACCAAATTATTATTAGTTGGCCTACATGTATTATACAGCTAATATATATATATATATATTGTTTAGTATTAAGCTTTGCTTGTTCCATATTCAGTTTTTCAGCAAAACTTGTTTGAGTCCATAAGAAGAGATTCATTCTTAAATTTGGAGGAAGATTTTTTTTTCAATAAATATTAATGTTAGACCGCGACCTTGTTCCAGTTTTGAATTTTGGCCCACTGTTTATTTGAGTTTGACACCCCTGCCCTAGAGCACCTTTAACATAACTGTTTATGTTTATGTGTTTCTGTAATTTTTATTTGAAGCACATTTGTAATACTTAGCCCTTTATTTTAAAGGCGGTTAAACTAAAACAAGACATTAAAAAGGTCTGATGATTATTTGAGGTTGGGGTAAAAAAGTACAATGAAGTTTGAACTTACTGGTTTTCTTTTGTCCACATTTCCATATTAGGATTACTACTGTCCCAACGCTTATTAAACAGACAGCCAAGTTGACGGTAATGTGAACAGCAGTATTAGAATGGACCATAAAAAGATCACCTGTCAATATAAGGAGACAAAATTTGCCAGATTCTACTTTATGTAACTGAAAATTAACGTGAGTGATACAAAAAGGCATTTCTACCTGAAACATGGATGTGTGTCTCTTTGATTTGACTGATATTCTTCTGTTGAACTTTGCAGGTGAAGCTGTAGCTCTGTCCTTTCTCCACAGTCACTTTACTGCTGACACTATAGAGCCCATCAGAACCTCTGACATTCTTTGTAGGTTCCACAGAAACAGGTTTTCCCTCACTGTCCACCCACAACATCTGAGGCTCTGGATACCAGCCATTAGATTTACACTCTAACACCATTTCATTTTTGACATTGGTGAGTTCTATGACTGGAGAGGAAACTGAACCTGAAAAGAAAAGAATGAAAGACAAAATATTGAAATATAGTTGCCAAAATATTTAAAACACTGATTCTTAAAATAGTTACAGTTTTCCCCAAATTTCTCTCTTATTGACCTTAACTGAAATATTCCTTTTAAGCTTATAGAGAGGCGCACTGCTATGTTACATCAACTGTGCCAATCTAGCTGGTCAAAATTCTAATAATCTTATCTATTCAATTTTCTCCTTTCAAAATTCCTGTATATAGACTAAAATTAACTTGTACCTATCCAACTAGTTTGTTTGTCAAATCAGCTTTCCTCTGGTTCATCTTGGTAAAAGGGCCTCCTTGGCTGAAGTGTTGTTCTCACGGGGTTGTCCAGTTGTACTGCTTTATAACCCAGCTGCTCTATGTGCTACACTGGTCAGGTTGTGTGCCCTAATGACCACAATACCAGATTGCAAATGATTCTGCAGTCGTTCCCTCTTGTCAGTTCATGTCAATGTGCTCAGTCCAAATATCTGTCCAGGAAGTATTTTTTAGCCCAAGTAAGAGCTGGTTTGGTTACCCAAAATCAATGCACTTCTATTCTCAACTCATATGTCTCTGTGAATGATCCACTTTCCATTGTAGCTGACCCAAGTGTTCCTTTATCCCTCTTGTCATTCTGAGTGCCCTTTGACCCTTTGACCCTCAATATCTATGTTACTTAAAGTCTTTCTTCACATCTAAATTGCAAAGTGAAGAAATTAATCTAAATTAAATGAAACTTACCTACAGCAAGCGTCACCACAGTTTCTGCATTAAATTTAGGTACAAGGCATTTGTATGTTCCTGCATCAGAGAGTTGCACGGTGGAGAGTTTCAATGAAACGTCTCCACACTGCAGTTTGTTGACAGAGAGTGATGTTCTTCCTGTGTACAAAGGATTCTGCTCAGTTAGAAGCTCCACACCCTCTCGCCTCACATAGACAGATCTAGGTTTGAGGTCAGTTCTGGACCAATCCACAGTCAGGTCAACAGCATCCACAGCAGGTTCCAGGTGGCATGGCAAAATGATGTCATCACCAATCATGGCCACTACTGGCTGAGTTGGACCAATCATCTGATGCTGACCTAAACAAAGTTAAGCACACATATATTTCTTTAGTTTTGGGATTCTGAAGATTAGTCTGAGCAAGATATGTAATTGATTTATTTAACTACATCAACATAAACTGGTGCTGTTACAGTGTGTGTTTTCATCATCTGTGAAAGACTACAGGTAAGTACTTTAAATTGTGGATTTTATAAATGTTTGTGTGCAACTTACCATCACAAGTTTGTGTTAGAAAAAGGAAGACGACAACAGCATGATGCAAAACCAAGAGATGTTTATTCTTTATAGGACTCATTCTAGATGTCTGCAAAAAAAAGCATAGCAACACACACTTTTTTATATTAAGTCATTCTCTGATAGAAAAAATGAAACACTGAAAGACTGATTTGTAGACTGTCACGGTAATATCCCATTTAAAAAAGTATTTAATTATGCTAAATTTATTTTTAATCATTTAGAAATGTGCTGCTTTCCAGGAGTAACAGTAACAAGAGAGATCAAGGACACTGCAGGAAATCTGAACATTCAATTGAAAGACAAACTGCGAATTATTGACTTTGTCTTCTTTGCTCTTGGTGAGAGCTACCATGTGATCTGGACACAGCCCAGTTACTCATCTTTGTGAAGTCATTAAACTACAAGCAAAATAACAAAAACACTTTTAACAAAATCAAAGGTCTGTGAAAATTTGCACAAAAATATGTTTTTGTTGATAAACAGTGATAAAACATTGGCTGTTTTACTGTGCCTTTTTCACATTTTCTGTTTGCAACATTTACTCTTACCAGTAACCGCTAAAGAGATCAAATTAATAGAGCGATGAAAGTAGAGAGACGATAGACACATTGAGTTCAGTATATCCATGTGGCCTTCCTCCAGTAAGTTGTGTCTGTGTCATGGTTTCTATTGTCCTGTTTGCAATTAATAGACTTACTGTCTATTTAATGCTGATAGAAGATATGGATTTTGTTTCAAATTGCAAACTCTCCAAGTAGCTACCAATAACAGCATGTAATTAAAATTACACATTCTAAATATTTATGAATGCACAAGTATCCAGACATAATAATTGTTACTTTTACTCCTTCACTACAGAAAATTTCAGCACTTGTAGCACTCTTTGTGCCTCTGGTAACTGTAAATTCTAATGTGATTAATAAGATTTTATGTATTATAAACACCTGCTAGAAAACTTATTAAGTAAAGCAAGTAAATAATCTAAATAAAGAAAGAAGGAAAGGATTACAGTGTAGCTTATATGGTAAAAATCTACATACCTGTTGAACTGCTTAAAACAGTCACCACAACTCAAAGAAAGTAGGTTGTAATAAAACAATGTGCACTCTCAGCCCAACCCTCTGTTATACAATAACGTGTGTTGACTTTATAGTTCCTGATATCAAAGGTCAGTTCTTTTCATAAAATGAGTTGGACTTTGTTTAAATGAACAAATGAATCAAATTGAAAGTTTAAGTCAAAGCTGTGTTTTAACAGTTAAATATGTTTCAACATCGCACATGCTGTGAATTCTTTGTTGAGGAGTTTAGGAGTGAACAAGGACATTATGTTTGTGAAAGATGTCAAATATAACTAACTGTGTACAAGGAGTGATATGAAAATCTGGGTTTAATTTTATCAGTTAGTATAGCAGTATATACAGTTGGTATATATACAGTTAGTTGACGCTCACAATGAACCATCGCCAGATTGTCTGCTTACTAGTGGTGCAACGGATCAAAAATTTCACGGTTCGGATCGGATCACGGTTTTTAAGTCACGGATCGGATCAATTTTCAGATCAGCAAAAATAGAAAAAAAAGACAAAAATTCTACTTGCCGTTTACTTATTTAAGTATTTTTTGCCTATTAAAAAAACATTCAACTGAAGACTCATTTCACGCACTTATATAAAAACAAATTAAGGTGCATATGGACATTATGGACCATGCTGGGCAGCCTCTGCATCCTCTGCACACGGCCATAAACAACCAGAGGAGTCTGTTCAGTGACAGGTTGCTTCTCCCAAAGGCAAGGACCAGCAGACTTAAAAAGTCCTTTGTCCCACACGCTAACAAACTGTTTAACTCCTCGCTGGAGGGGAAACGGGGACAGAGGAGGGGGGAACAAGTAGCTGTAGTGCCTTTTCACTGTGCAATAGTTTTTGTTAATATCCAACGGTGTAATAGACTCACTATACTTAAAATGTGTCGTTCCCTTGTATTCTTATTCCTATTTGTTCTATTTATCCCTTTTGTATTCTCTGTATTTATAAATGTGTATATTTGGCATATTTCTGCTCACATTCTGCAAATTCTGTCGGTGCTGTGCTACTGGAAACTGAATTTCCCAGAGGAACCCACCCGAGGGATAAATAAAGTTTCATCTAATCTAATGTAATCTATAGGGCAGTACAGGGCTTTGTATCTACCACTCTGCTGTGATATAACGAGCGGTCACGGTCACGTGGCTTTCCGTTGCCCTGGAGCTCCACCCATTTGTAGTTAGAGCAACAAAAGATGCCTGGGACAGTTCAGCCATAACTTTAAACTTCTCCTGCTCACACATGCTTGGAACGATCTTGTCACACTGAAGTGGACGCGCAACGAGATGTCATAGCGTGGCTCAAGCACGTTCATCACAGTTTAAACTCCTTGTTTTGCACAACAGACGACGGCCTCCCGTCTGCAGCTAAACACCCCATTAGCTTTTGTAATAGCTTTAGCCCGGTCGGACTGGGTAGCAAAGGGCTGCTTAAAAGCCGCAAACTCCTCTGCTCCGCTACTTGGACCGCTAGCGCTGATCATAACTACCGCTTGACAGACTGACCACGCGCACCATACGCATACTTATTTTTCTTTTTCGAATCTTCGGATCACGTGCGTACCGAACCGTGGAGTGGGATCGGTTCGGATTTTGGATCAACCGTGATCCGTTGCACCACTACTGCTTACCATAGTCAGTTCTCTGCCTCACATTTTGTCTCGTGTTCCTCAGCATGTTTCACTTAACCCTTTTTTCCTGCTCCCTAGTCAGCACCTGGATATATTTTCCAACTCTCGCCATAGTCACGCCTCAGGATTCTGCTCTGCTGCTGGAAAAACTCACCCTAACAAACTGTCATCCTCGCCCCCCTGCCTCCCTGCACACCCACATCGCACTCTATATTCACCTGCATCTAGTTCACGTCCTCCTCCAGCTAATCTCCACCTGCAGCCACGTAAGACCTCTTAGTTTTGAAATCTTGGATTAATTCACAACGCCGCGGACTTTCAATTCAATTCAATTTTATTTATATAGCGCCAAATCACAACAAAAGTCACCTCAAGGCTCTTTATATTGTACAGTAGATACAGAGAAAAACCCAATAATCATATGACCCCCTATGAGCAAGCACTTTTACGACAGTGGGAAGGAAAAACTCCCTTTTAACAGGAAGAAACCTCCGGCAGAACCAGGCTCAGGGAGGGGCGGGGCCATCTGCTACGACCGGTTGGGGTGAGAGAAGGAAAACAGGATAAAGACATGCTGTGGAAGAGAGACAGAGATTAATAACAGATATGATTCAATGCAGAGAGGTCTATTAACACATAGTGAGTGAGAAAGGTGACTGGA
>CAKLIZ010000510.1:47720-63060 GCA_922035795.1 Oreochromis mossambicus
ACACACACACACACACACACACACACACACACACACACACACACACAGGTATATGTTGGGTATCCATATCTTTTGGGGACATCTAGTTGGCATTATGCTTTCCCTAGCCCCTCACCTTAAAGTTAACCAAAACCCAATTCTAACCCTGTCACTAAAACCACATTTTGAGTCTCAAAAATGCCTTCACTTGTGGGGACCGTGATTTTTGTCCTCATAAGGGCTGTTGGTCCCAACAAGTATGGCTGACTTCCAAGTTTTGGTCCTCACAAAGATAAGAATACATGCTTACACACAGATGTGTTTTCATCACGGATCAGTTTAGATGATTAAATCATCAGAATAAATTGTAACAGTAAAAATATTAATAGAAATCAACTTAAATAATAAACAGATAAATATCTTTTTGTTTAACACATTAGCGCTTTCAAAAGCATTACTGTCAGTTAATGAAAAAGGTTATTGTTGTAGTCTCTCCTATTCGGTCCACTTTACAAAATCCATGTAGGCTTTCCCAAAATGCAACTCAGTAAAGTCAGAACATTTTTTTTTTTGAAACACTGCTGCTTAACAATAGTGTTTATAGTACATAGTAAATTGTTTCCTCTTCTTCTTGGACTTGCTGTGTATACCTTAATAAATCACTATTGTTTAAAAGTTATAGTTTGTTTTATAACTACGGAAAAAGTTTACAGTTTACAGTTGTATAGAATCAACATGTTCAACTGGAGTCTTTCTGGGTCACATTTGAAATTTTTAATTGTTCCTGTGTGCATAAGTTAATTGGTGATTCTCCCTCTGTATTTTGGCTTCATCAAACAAAAAGAGAGAAAACAAATTCAAGTAAAATAAACATCTGGCTTCTTAGACAGATGTTCATCAAGTGAGTTTCTTCTGAATCTCTTCTATTTTGTTCTAAAGAAACAAAATAAAATCTTCTCCTATGATAAAATTTGGTCAAAATGCATGTCGTGTTAAACTGTATATAGTATAAATTTAAAGCAAAAAAGAAAAGAAAAGAAAAAGAAATACCAGGCATCACATTGCAAAATGACAGCAATGACAAAAATAACCCATGTTTTATTTGTTGTGATACTCTGTCCTTCACTGATTAAAAAAAGGAGAGACACTGAAGACACTGGGAAGAGTAAACTGAACACAACATGACTGTCATGATCCGGAGTCTGTGACTCCGTGTTTATGTTTTAGTTGTAATTATTATTCTGTGTTCTTGTTTATTCTGTGGTCTGGTTACCTTGGGTGTTTGTACTCTTCTGTTTCATGGTTCATGTTCCTATGTTCTGTGTCCCCCAGTCTGTGTTAAGGTTGTGCGTTATGTCTTTACGTGTATGTGTTTCCTGTTTTACTTTGTAGGTCCGTGTCTGACTTCAGTGTGTTCAGTTTACTTTTCCCCTGTCTCGTCAGGTCGGATTACTCCCAGCTGTACCCTCCTTTTGTGTCTCATTCCCTCGTTATCCTTCTGTGTATTTAAACCTCGTGTCTGCCTCTGTTAGTTGCTGGTTCGCCTGCGTTGTTACCCTCCATGTTCTCGCGTATTCTCCCTGCATCGCCGTTTCATGTTTCAGGTTTGTTTTTGCTTAGCTTTTCCCAGTTTAGTTTACTCTTAGGTTTTGGTTTTTGTCCACCTTATCTCCGTTTGTGTCACTCTTTGGTTAATAAAGCTCGCTAACCACTTAAGCAGTCTGCATCTTGGGTCCATTTATATTTACACATGGCCTGCCTCGGCACCCCATGACAGAGACAGTTTGTACATGTGATTTTAGCAAGAAATATGTTAAAGAAAAACTCATCCTGACTTCTTAGACAGTTGTTCATATCTTCTCACATATTTCTCTGACAGTTTCTTCTAAATCTTTCATTTTTTTGTTTCTCTCTCAAGTGTTTCATAATTTGTTCCTTGTCTTTTTCTAGCTTTCCCTTTCTTTCCATCATTTGGATTATAATGTTCTCTGTTTCCTCCATTAGTTTTTCTGTAGTCTTTAGCAGGTCTTCATGTACTTCTGTTCTCTTTTCCAGGACAGTTTTTTTATCTCCACGCTTATGCATTTTTTTCTCTTTGCTAACTATCGTGGTTTCCTCCAACCTTTTCATGATCTCTTTCATCTCTGTCTTGTCCTCCTGCAGTTGTGTTATGAGTTTTTCTCTCTGGTTCCTCAGAAATGTCTTCTGCTCGTTGAGTTTTTTAATGGTTTGTTGGACGTGTTTTAAGTCTTCCTCCTTGTTCAGCAACTCATCTTCAAATCTTTTCTTTTCCTCACGTTCTCTCTGTAATTTCTCCTCCATCTCTGTTTGATGTATTTCATTTACATCCTCATCATGTATCCTGATTTCTGTGTGAATAAAAATGCAGGAAAAATGTTCAAAAGTAATATTACTGAGAGCTAAAACACAGACTTACTTGCTACAGTAAACACATTTATTTCACCTAATTTCACATTTGCAGGGGGAAATGAAATCATTAAACAACATCACAAAAAAGTTAAATAATTTGCACTGAACCAGTGTTAATGAAACCTAATAAATATCAGATATATATAAATCCTATGTTTTTAAGAAATATTTTAAACTAAAACACTAAAAAAATATAGATTATGTTGGTTCCAAAGGAACGGATACATTTAATGGTTGTCAGAAAAGTATGATAAAGTTAGAACTTACTGGTTTTCTTTTGTCCACATTTCCATATTAGTAACATTGTTGTAACAATAAATACTGAGCAAACAGCTATGTTGATGGTAATGTGAACAGCAGGATTACACTGGACCAAGTAGAAATCACCTTAAATTAGAAAGCACACAGTATATACTGTCTGTAAATAAGTAGTAATGTGAATAACTAATAAAGTCAGGCATATATCATTTTTCTACCTGATACATGGATATGTGCTTCTTCAGTCTGGTTGATGTTCTTCTGTTGGACTCTGCAGGTGAGACTGCAGGTCTGTCTCTTGTTCACAGTCACAGTGCTGCTGACAGTATAGAGGCCATCAGAACCTTTGGCACTGTTTGTAGATTCAGCTGTCATTTGGTTTCCCTGACTGTTCAGCCAAAACACCTGAGGCTCTGGATACCAGCCGTTAGATTTGCATTTAAAGAAGATTTCATTTTTGACTTTGGATATTTCCATGACTACAGACGAAACAGAGCCTACAAAGAAAATGAGGGTAAATGTTACTTGGAATGCAAAGTTCAGAATTAAAACATTTTTGAATTATTTCAATGGTTCATGTTAGTCCAAATTCTTTCCAGATCACCCTCGATTACCCTGTGGTCACTCCAAATACTCAAACTGTTTTTTGAAATGGTACAGCAGCCTAAATTGTAATTATAAATACTACTATGCTCTTTTAAAGATCCATTAATATATCCATTATTATTATATTATCCATTATCCGATTTAATCCTGTTACATTTTTAAATGTCCATCTGGTCAGGTCAAATGCTTTTTTCTTTTGTTGTTTTTTTACCCAGCTGCCCAAATGTCCCTCTCTCTATGACCTTAATGCCCTATGAAATATCTCTAATTATAAATACCCTCACTATCTTCCACACCTCTCTCCTGTTAGTAAACTGCACTTCTTGATAACTCAATAAACTATGGCATGCGTCTGGCCAGTCCAAATCTCAGTCCAGTTAGCTGTGTTAGCTCAAGTAAAAACTAATCTGACTTTTCCAAATTTTATTCAACTTATATACCCCTGTAGGTGATCCACTTCCTAGTCGAATATCCATCTTGTCATTCCAGGTACCCTTCTGTTTTTTGTCAATATCCCGTCCCTTAATGTTTTTCTTTTTTTTTTAAGAGTAAATGGGATTGATGTCAACTTACCAACAACGAGCTCCATCCCAGTTTCTGCACCAATTTCGGGAACAAGGCAGTTATACATTCCTGCATCAGAGACTTGCACTTTGGAGAGTTTCAATGAAATGTCACCACATTTCAGTTTGTTGACAGACAGTGATGTTCTTCTGGAGTATAAAGAATTCTGAGTCAGGAGCTCTGCATCGTCCCGCTTTAGGTGGACAAATCTAGGTTTAAGGTCACGTCTAGACCATTCCACAGTCAAATCAACAACATCTGTAGCTGGTTCTAGTTGGCATGGTAAAATGATGTCATCACCCGCCATCGCAACCAATGGTTGAGTTGGACCAATCATCTGAGACTGACCTGCGGATAAAGTATAATAAACTAATAATATAATTACACTTCATTAGGGTAATTTTTCTTGGGCTGCAGTTTCCCCGGTGGTGTTGTCTTTATATCTTTGTTCCAGTTTTCTTGCAACACCCCAAACATTTACACAACTCTCACCACATTGACATTATATTCATTGTTCAATATTACTGTGCAACTTACCTCCACAATGCCATGTTAGAAGAAGAAGGATGACACCATGATACAAAACCAAGAGAAGCTTGTCCTTCATTGAACTCATTGTCGATTTCTGCATAGTAAAAATAATATAAATACAGTGGGTATGGAAAGTATTCAGACCCCCTTAAATTTTTCACTCTTTTCTGTCTTTACAGAAAGAGAAACCTGCTGCTGCAGTCAGCTCTGTGTTTTATCTCTATTTGGCAAATACATTAAAGAAAAGCACAAAGGCTCAGCCAAGGCTGGAGGTGACTCATCAAACACTCACCAGGAACACAGATCAGCTTAGACTATGACCTTTAATTTTGAAATGAACCTGCTTCATAACAGTGTAACTTAAGCACATAACTAAAACTGAAAGTTCAGAGTTTCTTTTAAGTCACCTTGATGAGACAAAGTCCTGCTTTAAGTGCAGGTCTCTGATTCCAAGAACAGTTCTTTATAAACATAATACAGCTTTTCTCACACTTTGCTGCTACATTTGGAGCTTTGTGGGAGCTTTTAACAACTGACAGACATTTGTCATCTTGTATGTGCTCACAGTTTGACAGAGAAACAACAGTCTGACTTTATTCAGAGTTTATCAGTGACATGTAGAAAAAAAATCCCTTTGTTTTTCACCACATTTTTAGTGTTTTGTTATAAGGTTCTTTTTTGTTTGTTCTCTGACTCAAAACAAATTTTAAAAAAAGACTTACCACAGAATAATACCCCAGACACTGACAGAATGATCCATACTGTCGCTGCCAAAGTGAAACAAGTCGCTGGAGCTGAGCAGGAAACAAAAACTGAGACAATGATTAACGAGTCATTGCAAACCAGACACTCCGGTCTGATCAGTTTCTAGGATTCCTTGTTCTAATCATCAGATAAACACTGAGCATGACAAACACAGGTTGACCTTGATTACATCAGAGCATTTCAGATCATGTGTAAATGGCTCAGCAGTTTCTTATTACCTTTAACAAGGAGCTCATGTTTTTGGTAGCATTTGCATTTCATTCTGTCTGTAAACACAACAGCTCTAAAAGTTTTGAATGTATTCTGATAAAACTCTGTAGGGTGTAGAGCAGGATCATGTTATAACAATCCAATAAAATCTGGTTTACATCCACTTAGGACTTCACTCTAATCTTTATGAGTTGTTAGTTGAAAATTGACAAAAAGCCCTAAAAGTAAAAAATTATGATTCTTAAAAGTTTACTATGTAATGTCAACATTTATAAAGTACAAAGACTTACAATATCATATCACATGTGACCTCTGACCTCTCCCTAATTTCAACAGATCAACCTGAAAGTCAAACTAATGATAATGTTATATAGAGCCGTTTATTTAAAACTTTGTCATTGTTGGTACTGAAAGCATGTAGAGAATGATACATGGGGATTGTAAATATCAGGTTACTTTGGACCTTTGACCTCTTCTTTAGGGTCAAATATGGTAAAACTTTCATAAAATGATTTTCATCTATGCTTCAAATTCTGCTGCCTTTATTCTGCTGTCATGCTTCATGACTTTGTTTTGTGCATTAAAGTAACAGGTTACAACCATTTAAATACAAAACAGTACATGAACAATGTTCCTGAATGTTTTTTAAATAAATTGTTTCTTATCAAAAACATTTTTAACTTGATATGTATTATCGAGTTGTGTGAATTTGACTAAAAATCAAATGTATGCTACACATGTAGTCACATAAATAGAAAATAATTATATTAAAATGATGTTAAGTATATAAGATTAGTTTTAAAACACTCTTTGACATGTTTGTATGCTGGAAGCAGAGGCTCACACTAAATGACACTAAATCAAACAGGGACCTCTAGTGTCCAGCTTTGGTATTGCACTGAAAAGGATTCAGCACAGCTGGATTCAGGATTCAGCCTCTGAAGTCTTCAGGTGAACCAGCCTCCAGCTCCAGGTCGGCTGCAGAGTTTCTGACCTTAAAAAATAAAGGTCTTTGTGATCAGATCAGGCTCTGTGTGTCCTTCAATTACCAACTCTGACATCAGCTCACAGCTTCAAACTAGTGACTGCTGTTAAGATTCAAGTTGAAACCCAAACTTCTGCTGAAGAAGAAATGTTCAGGTTTTCTCTTCAGCAGCTTCCAGGATCTCTTCTTCTGACTCTTTGTGTCCAGCTGTTGGTTTCCACATGTTGAAGCTCTCTTCATCAAGGCCTCTACACTGGTGTGTGAGCAGGAGTCACTCTGTTGAAAACAAAACACAACTGAATATCACAAGTTTAAGAAACTTCAAAGCAGAGACGGGACAACAGAAACTGTAAGATCTGATGAAAGTGCTCTGATAGAGACTGACCTCTGTCTAAGTCATTATCCACCTGCTCCACCCAGGATCAGCAGGATGAAGAAACTCACTGCAGCAGCAGCAGCGATCAGTCCTCCTCCACCTAAAAATGAGAACATGCCACACAGGAGACGTTACTAAAGGAGAACTCAAAGTCTTTGCACTTTTATTCTAAAGTTGTTCCACAATTAGTAGAAACAGGTTTTTGCTGACAGGTGAAGCTCTGCATCTCTAAGATGCTCATTTTATTTCATGTTGCTGACCTGCTGCCAGTTAGTGACAAAATATCCCTCCAGCTTTTTTGTGTTGCTGCCATCAGCTTCAAACTGAGCTGATGTTTTTTTTCTTCAATAAATAATAAAAGGTCTCAATTTAAACACTTGGTGTTTTTATGTTCTCCTGTGAATCAAATGAGTTTATATGATTTGCAAATCACTGTTTTTATTTACATTTTCTACAAAATTCCAACTTATTTGAGAATAGGGCATAACATTGGTTAATATGTCAGGTCGCTGTTTGTTGTGATCTTTACAAAGAATATTTTTACCTCTAATTTTGTTATTTTTCATTCACAGCTACTGTTTGCAGAGGTCTGTTGTCATCGCCACAGTTTTAGCAACATTTGACTCTGAAAAAAATGTTTTTAATTAACAGAGAGAGAGAAAAAAAATACTTGGCTCTGTAACTCTGTGTGGAAACTTCTTTCCACAGGCCAAACTATCTGTATTTAAAACATCCACCATACCTGCTGCTGAACCACAGCATACTGTTTATACTCTTTACTATACACACCCATGTATGTACTGTATATATAGAAACCACTTATGCACTCTTGATTCGTTCCATGATTTATTCCAAAATCTTTGTACTTTGCACCATAAATAGAAATATTTCATGGAAACTGACTCAGAAAAGGCAGCTTTTTAAAAAAATTTTTACATGTTAATCTTTCAAATATCTTCAGCACAGAAATGAATAGCTATTATTTGAGTCTCCAATGTCTTTCTGAGCTTCCTGCTTAAAAACACCACACCCAAAATGAACAGAGTATTTCTCTGCTATAACAGACTCCATGCAAACAATCTTGGTATCAAAATCAAGCTATCGCTAATGAGATTTCATCAGAGATGTAAATATTATAGTAGATTCTACTGTGTCAATGTTACTGAGGCTGGAACATAGAAAAAGTAAGTATATTTTAACCTTTCCTAATTTATTTTTGGATTTTATTGCATAAAACCACTTTGAAAATATACTTCAGTAGACAATAAACTCCAGAAAACCAGGAATCAACATATGGACATTATATAAAGAGCGATGCTGCTGAAGTGAAACAGTAAAAGGTGATAGAACTTTTAATTAACTCATTGCCAGACATGTTGCCATTTGGAGCATTTTGGCCACCATAAAGTTCTTAGGTATTGAACGGCAGAAATGACTGAACTTTATATACATGCCTAAAAATTTTAGTTTTTTAAAATTATTTTTTGAAGAATTACCCACACACTCAGGTACATTGGATCTTTTTTTGCCTTTTAGAAAACGCACTTTTAGAAAATAGCCTTGCCCCTTTAATTCCAAGTGCAAAAACACAAAGACTGTAGGCAGCCACTGTTCCCCAAATTTGGTATATTTGACTGTGAAATGCAGATCCGTCTATATACCTCACGAGTTTACTGTTGTCATGGTAATGGCCATATATGTACTAGAGATGGCACGATACCACTTTTTTATGTCCGATACCGATACCGATATCATAAATTTGGATATCTGCCGATACCGATATGAATCCAATATAGTGTGTTTTTTAATCAATAAAACTGTTTTTTTAATATCTTGCTGCATTTTGTATAAGTTCATACTCAAGTTTAAGTAAACAACAACACTAAAGCTATTCTGTTATACCTGTACGTAAAAAATACACTGCACCCAAAATATTTCATAGTTCAGCAACACTGATCAATCTAATAAACTTAAACCTACTCCATCCTCCCTATTCTGGTATTTTAAAGAGTACTTAGCAGAAATATTAAGCAACCTAACTAATAGGGTTGCAAACTCCCAGCAAAAAAAAAATAGAGAACCACCCCCCACCCTCCACCTGATGATGCTTAATCGATGTAATCAACTTTAATTTGATGCAGTGTGAAAAAAAAATGCACAGAAATAAATTATTTTTCAAGAATAGTTAAATAGATTCAACATCTTTCTTCAACAGAATTGCAGACTGCACAGATGGTATCTTCCCAAAGGAAAAAGTAGTATATTAGACTTAACAGTTACTATATACAGTAATGGACTTCTATACATTTTACATCAGATTAAAACTTTGGGTGTAAGATTCAGATAATTATTTATTAAAAGCTAGACATTTTAAATGAGAATAAGAAAGAAAAGTATGTCTTTGTGCCCCCTTTTCCCTGTTCATGCCATATCGGCCCCCCTGGCTAAACTTTGCTAGATCCGCCCCTGCACAGTTACCGGCCGTCAGCTACGTAGAAAAGGATCCTGGTGTAGAAAGTAATATTAAATAAATTCTAACGACAGCTTATCAAGCTTAAACGTGCTGCTGTTGTTCAGCCGCTGGTTTCCTCTTTCTGGTACAAAGTGGGCCAAAAACAAAGAAGAGAGACGGACTCGCGACAGAAAAGCCGATCAGCTGATCATTAAGCAGTTTTACGATTGAAGTAGCAGCAGGAAGGTGAGGGAGAAGAGCCAGTCGCTCCATATATCGGTTGTTAAGCTTAACGTGGGAATGCTTTACAAACATTCAGAGATGAACTTACACACTTGCTTTACTTCTCTCTGGGATAACTTCCTCCGAGATGAAATGCTGGTTTGGTAGCGAGGCTACAAATACACATGTGATGCATACTGCTCCAACGTGCTACGGTTATGAGCCGAGTTATGCCGTGTCGCAAGTTTTGTGAGGTGTTTTTTTTTATATTTAATGGATCGGATTACATTTTTTATTTCTCGCCGATATCCGATCCAGTAATTTAGGTCAGTATCGGACCGATACCGATACGTAATATCGGATCGGTCCATCTCTAATATGTACCACCCGACGCTAATGCTAACTCAGCCATGGATAAAATGCAAAAGGCAATAAGCAGTCAGCTGAACTCCTATCCTGACGCAGTGCACATCATAGCTGGGGACTTTAACCATGTTTACTTAAGGTTAGTATTCCCAAGATTTACATCAAGGAGGAAAAACAAGGGAGAAAAACACACTGGTTAAAGTCTACAGCGACATCCAAAAAGGCTACAGAGGACCCACTCTACCAAATCTAGGTTTGTCAGGCCACATGTCCATGCCACTGATCCCTGTGTACACTCCTGTTACGAGAGCCCCCTCAGCCATAAAGACTGTGAAAACCTGGCCAGAAGGTGCCTGTCAGACTGGTGTGCAGACGACAACGTGAACCTCAATACCACCAAGACAAAAGAACTGGTAGTCGACTTCAGAAGGAGGAACTCTGAACTGCAGCCTGTCAGCATCAGCCTGTGTCTCCATTTTCTGAGAAAATGTACCTCAGAAAAATGTATGTGAAGAAGGAGCTGCTGATCGTTTTCTACCATTGAAAGTGTGCTGACATACTGCATCTGTGTATAGTTCTCCAACAGATCATGGCACACAAAAAGGCATTTCAGAGGGCCATTAACATGGCCCAGAAATTACTGAATATCCTCGTCCCTCCCTGAAGGACCTGTATGGCACTTACTCTCTTAAGAGGGCACGCAACATCCTACTGGACTGTACACACCCAGGACACTGGGTTTAAGCTACTGCCGTCTGGCAGGAGAATCAGGCTGCTGAGGTTGCAGACAAAGAGACTTAAGGACAGCTTTTACAACACGGCAACAGTCCTAATCAATGCTAACAGCTGACCTGATTGGCTACCAAAAAAAGAAGAGTCATTCATAACACACTGGAAAAGACCCAGGGAAACCGAGTTAACGATAAAAACAATTAAAAAAATAACGTTAATAACCAATACAAACCCTGAAAACCATCAATTTCACATCCGAGGCTCTAACAACTCTCGCAGTCCAGTACCAAACGACTCGGCCCGTGGCCCAGGGGTTGGAGACCGCTGCCATAGAGGGTTAATTATTCTGTTTCACAAAATACTGTATCATCCAAAATGAGTGTTCTCACAGCCTAATTACTCTTTCTAAATGGGGAAAAACAAATAGTTTGAGATTATGGAGGAGTGATTTGGTTCATGGAGGTAATTCCATGCTCGGATTAAGCTTAAATGGGACAAACTGGCAGATTTTACAAGTAATGGCTGCCCAAATCTTAAAGGGAAAAACGCTGAACAAAATGTAAATGCTAGACAGACTACATTTTTCTCACTGACCAAGAAAAAGAAGAAAACTGCATATTGTGTGATAAGAACTAAAACTAAGAGTAATATGTAAATAAATTCAGACGAAAAAGATTACAATTTTTCTTCCTGGTAAACATCTACATACCTGTTGAACTGGTCAAAACAGTCACCACAGCTCAAACAAAAGTAGGTTGGAATAAAACAATGTGCACTCTCAGTCCAACCCTCTGTTAAAGGATAACATGTGTTGACTTTATAATTCCTTTCAAACTGCCTGATATCAAAGGTCAGTTCTTTGATATCAGGCAACCAATTCTTATAGAGTGAGAATGGGTTGGAATTTCTTTAAACTTTCATTTTGATTTTTACCACCTTGCCAGATGAAAGCTTTGTGTAGAAAATACAATAATTATATTTAGATTTAAAAGGGTTTACATACATAAATATGTAGGAAATACGGCTCTTGGTACATTTGCATTGGGACTTTACAGATCCTGTCATCATCATCTTGGCCATTCAGCATCAGAGGCAAAAAAGCTCTAACTTACTCACTGCATCAGCAGCAATTTTAAAATTTTGTGGTTTATTGAAAAGAATTGCTAAGATAACTCACACACACTCTCCATGTCCAGTGTGTGAGAAATGGTAATGTTCTACTTACCTAAACATTAGGTTAAACATTAATTTGGTACACAATAAACACAACATCAAGTACAAGTAAGAAGGCAACAATTTTGTCTCACTTAAAACTGGTGCTGTGAGTATATATAAATAATAAATAAAGTTATTTTATTTTCTCTATCGATGGTGAAAAAATGGAATGATCTGTCATGTTTCCAGTGTAGTGCTGCCACCAAGTGACCAAGCACACTATTTAAAAAAAATGTACTATCATTAATGTTCTGGTAACCAGTGCTTTCTATCTAACATTCACACACCGATTAATACATCAGGAGCAACTTGAGTTCAGTATCGTCCCAAAGAATACTTCGGCATACAGACAGGAGCACCCGGGGATCGAACCACCAACGTTCCAATTAGTGGATGATTTGTATGAACTGCATGAATCACTTGGGGTTGGCTGTGGCTCAGGGGGTGAGCCAAGTAATAAATCACAAGTAAATATGTGTTTGTCTGTGTCTGTGCTCATGGACAGGTTACATGGAATATCATGCATGATGGATGTGTCTATATGTGTTTTTGTGTGTTTGAATGTATCTCACTATTCTGTGTGGAGCTTCATGAAGCAGAGGTGGATATCATATTTCTGTTATTTGAGTTTTGGAGTAGCATTACATCCTGGAACCTTACATACTAGCGCTACATACCTTACATGCAATTTCACAGAATTGAGGTATTTATCCCAAATGACATTTTTTACATGCAGTGCCCCATGTACATCATATTGTTTTTGATAGCTGACTGAGCTGAAGAAATACAAATATTAGCTCATTCCAGAAACTAGGGTGTATAGTCAAACTTAAGAATTTTTTTGGTTGTTTTATTAATCACATGAGTTTTATGGACTCATGTTCACCTGATATCTGTCTTGTCTAAGTGGCTATTGTAAGAATAAATATGTGTGTACAGTGTGATGGAAGTGATACAGAGTTTTAAAACAGAGATTGTCTAAATGTGGTTTTCCTGATTGTAAATCATATTTAATTAACATCAAACATTCATCATAATATGTTGAATGAGAAATGCAGCTTGAGTGATGTGAATCATTGCAATGTCTTCGTTGGTATGATTCACCTTTGACCTTGGCACATTTGTCTGCAAGAATATAAAAGTTATGAGCATGGAAATCTAGTTAATTATGGTTAATATTAATCAGAATCTAATCAAATAAAACTTTAACTTATAAAAAAAACTTGAAAACTATAACATGAGTAATGAAATGAGAAATGATTCAATTAACAGGCCTCTCACTGATATTCTGTGGCTTCGTTGTACTAAGAATGACCTTGGGCTCAGAGAGGCTGTGTGTGTAAGGGGTGAGTAATGTTAGATTGAATTATTAGGAAGTGAAACATATACCTGAAGGAGACATGATGAAAAGAATATTCAAGGGTGATTGCATATTCATTGAGTGATGGAGTCAATGATAGATCATGTACAACATAGAAAAGAGGAAAGTCTAACCACTGAAGTGATTTTAATGTTTGAACTTTGCTTTAAATCATATATGTAAACAGTCACAGATGTTTCTCTGAAAGATTTCTCTGTGAGATTCAGAGAAGCATCAGGGTGTGACCTAAAACAGGGTGATGTTAATGTCATAATTTTATGATGTGGTCATCAAGAAAGGTGATGCATTTGGGCAAATTCTCTAGATCCTTGAAATGAGTAGAAAACATAGTTAAAAAGCAGAAAAAATCCAGAGAGGATTAACCACTACCCAAACACTGTGGACCCACAAATTGGATTTATATATTTTTGCTCATATTTGTTGAATTGTAATTTCCAATATTTGGTTCCCTTCCTCTCAACAGAGGCAAGTGCATCTTGGCCAAATCATGTGGTTGATCTGTGCCACCAGCACCCCTGTACAAGTCTGAATCGACTCTCTGTCCAACTAATTCTAATATCTGATCCTATGAGTATTCGGCAATACAGAGCTTAGATGAAGGGGGGACTCACCGAGTACTATAAGTGCCTTGAAGACCTTCAGGTGTCTTTCCTGTCTCATGAGGGAAATGTATCTTAAAGAGCCTGCAATTTATTTCAAGCTCTTGGAATAACTGTAAGTCCAGTAAAAAATGAAGATCAAGATCAATTTGAGTTTATACTAACACAGCAAAATGAGCAGGAAAAAAAAGCCAAAAAATATATAATCAATTTGCAGCTGAATGCAGGTTTCCCCAACCTAATAAACAACACATTCGCATAATCTTCAGCTGAGACTGAAGAAGTCACTTGGATGAGTGATGAAACGTTTCTCCCACTGAAAATGCCCAGATGAACAGAATCAACTTTTTGGGATTTCCTTACCTGGATAATTGAGCATGCTTTGAGACGATTTAAAGTTTAAACTTTAAAAACACTTTATTACATTTTCTCTTTTTCTATTTTCTAATTAACATGGAATAACATGGAACAATAATCCCATTACTTTTGAAATTTTAGTCACATATGAGTATACTTCACTCCATTTTTCATTCAGTTTATTCAATTTATCTTCAATTAGATTCATCCTCAGTTCATTCTCAGATGAGCATCCATTTCGACATAATCTCCTTTTACTTTTTCTCTTTAATACTTATGGTTTGCTGATCACAATATACTCAATAAAAATAGTGCAAAAAAAGGCTGTGGAACTCACTCTCACTTCCCATCACATACACACACAGACTCAAAGCTTCTGAGGTCATCTTTGCACAAACAAGCCACGCCATTAGAAGTCTAACTGAAAAGCCCTTCAGGAACACACGGCAAACCTAATCTACACCAAACCCTCCGCCACCATGGAGTTGTGTAACTACTTCAGTGACCTTACCCCAGAGTGGATGAGTCATCTACCTCATCCAGAGATCCTACTTCCTCTCCAGAAGACAAGTTAGTGAACTTCAGGAGATCCTCAAAGTACTTCTTCCACCATCCAACAATATCCTGTATGCTGGCATTAGGTATTTTCTGTTCTGCAGCAGTTTGCCCTCTAGTGGTTGTTTTTGTGTATTTTTTTTACTCTGCAAGATCTAGCCAGAGGCAGTTTCACCTTTGTTAATCTGTTGCCATCCATGCCTTCACAAGTTGATAAACGGCATCATCTGTAAGTAATATTGTTTGTTATCACTGAGACGACTTGTGTGCATTATTATTTGTTGTGAAGGCGTGATATAGTTTGTAGTTTGAATTTAATTTGAATGCAAGTATAACCTAAGCTAGTAAGGTTAAGTTAGCTCATATGCCATGTGGTTTCTTTAACATTTTGATCATGAGCATGATTTCATTTGATGTTTTATTTGGGCGCTCACTAAACAGATAAATATTGTGCTCATATTTTTGAATATGTGTTTGTTATATTTGTGTGGATGCCCTCAAGGGCTTCCACACTATTGAGTTCCTGTTTCTCTTTATTGTGTGGATGCCCTCAAGGGCTTCCACACTATTGAGTTCCTGTTTCTCTTTAAACTTTATTCTTCAAGTTGCTCCCCCATTTTTCGGCACTTAACTACTCTTTCAGTTTTCAGCCGATTTTCTCCGTTCAAACTCTCATCTGTTCTGCTCTTTCTGCTAATTCCAGCTATGATTTTTGGTGTTTATTACTATTATACTTTTTAAAATATTACACTTTTTT
>CAKLIZ010000510.1:83060-112945 GCA_922035795.1 Oreochromis mossambicus
CCAAGATGGCCGACTTCTAAATGGCCACCATGGTCACCACCCATCTTGAGGAGTTTGCCCCCTCACATATACTAATGTGCCACAAACAGGACTTTAATATCACCAACCATTCCCATGTTATTACGGTGTATCCATATAAATGGCCCACCCTGTACATTTGATGGCATTACCTTGGCCTCCAGTAACACTGTGAGGAAACTTGGAGTCATTTTTGACCAGGATAAGTCCTTCAATGCACATGTTAAACAAATATGTAAGACTGCTTTCTACCATTTGCCCAATATCATTGAAAAACTAGTTCATGCATTTATTACTTCCAGGCTGGACTACTGTAATTCTTTATTATCAGGATGTCCTAAAAACTCGCTGAAAAGCCTTCAGCTGATCCAAAATGCTGCAGCAAGAGTCCTGACAGGGACTAGAAAGAGAGAGCATATTTCTCCTGTATTGGCTTCCCTTCATTGGCTCCCTGTTAAATCCAGAATTGAATTCAAAATCCTGCTCCTCACATACAAGGTCTTGAATAATCAGGCCCCAGCTTAGCCCAATGACCTATATTCCTAATCAGGAAGGCGGGCTCTGTGGTCGGCATGAAGCTGGACACTCTGGTGACAGTGGCAGAGAAAAGGACACTAAAGAAACTGCTGGACATTATGAACAATGCCGGGCATCCTCTGCACACGGTTGTAAACAATCAGAGGAGCCTATTTAGCGACAGGTTGCTTCTCCCAAAGTCAAAAACCAACAGACTTAAAAACTCCTTTGTCCCACATGCCATCAGACTGTTTAACTCCTCACTGGAGGGGAGGGGGAGGGGAAACAGGGGGACAAGGGAGGGTGGGAACAACTGAGCTGCAGTGTTTTTTTACACTGTGCAATATTTGGTTTTTTTCTTATATTCGACTGTGCAATAATTACTGTGCAATATACTCACTCAAATGTGCAATCCTATTTATCCGTATTGTATATTCTGTATTTATATATGTGTATATATGGTATATTTATGCTTATATCCTTACTCTCATTCCCCTTATTGTATCTGTAACATGCAACTTCTGTTGGTGCTGTGCTACTGGAAACTGAATTTCCCGGAGGAACCCACCGAGGGATTAATAAAGTTTTCATCTAATCTTATAGTACAGTGGTTCTTAACCTTGTTGGAGATACTGAACCCCACCAGTTTCATATGCACATTCACTGAACCCCTCTTTAGTGAAAAATAAAATATGAAATTTTTCAAATTCAAGACATAGATATGTTTTTTACTGGTGCACAAAATGAGCCATGCATGTCACGGCGGAGGCTCTGCTGAACCCTGAGACCGATTCACCGAACCCCTAGGGTTCGATCGAACCCAGGTTAAGAACCACTGTTATTGTACCATATAACCCCTTTAGAGCACTTCGCTTTTGCACTGCATGTCATGGTTCTGGATCATTTCTACCCAGCATTTCCAGTGTTGGGTCTGTCTTACCACAAGCCCCGCTAGTTCTAGAGACTTATTCATCATGAAAGAAAACAAGACAGTCGATCGATCGATTACTTGCGCAAGGGAGGCCTCGTCTGTGTCCACCACGAAAATGACCCCGACGATGGCCTCCTCCTGCTGCCTTTTATTGAGAACACAGTTCACACAAAAAGTAACGCCCACATAGTTTCTAAGACAAGGCATTGTGTGTGAACTTCTGTATGTAAGTAAGAATGTGTGTGTGTGTGTGTGTGTGTGTGTGTGTTTGTGTGACCTCCTGCTGACCAAAGGGGTCATAAAAGCAGGAAGCTTACAACACAAGAAACAGATCTTTCAGATAGGATGTATCTACAATAAAACACTACAGCCCCTCACCCAGAACGTCGAGAATCTGGGGAGGGGACTGTGGAATTCCTTTCATCCTACAGTTAAACAATGTAGAAATGGATGGTAAGCATAAAAATGACAAACATTTAACAATTCACTCTAACACCAGTTTCTTGTATTTTGGTGTTTTTTTTCTGTATTATGGTTTATTTTCTTATTTCTTATTTTCTTTTTTAGTTGTCTTGTTTTTAATATTATAATCCTAAATTTCAGTATTATTCTGGTACAGTGTTTGTTCTTAGGTTTAGTTCAGTGTCTAGTCTGAGCCTGTCATGTTTTCTGTTTTACTTTGAAGGTCCATGTCTCATGTTGGTGTCTCCAGTGTTACTCTTCCCTGTGTTGTCATTATGTTTCATTCAAGTCAGCTGTGTCCTCTTGTGTCTCCATTTCTCCTGATCACCTCATGTGTGTACTTAAGTCCTCAGACAACGTGACGCTGAACAAATAAAGACTGCATTTCTCAGCCCATGTCTGGTCATAGTTTATTCTCACAGTTTAACCTTCCTCTTGTGTTAGCTTTCTGTTATCATGTCTTTTGTTAACGGATCGGTTTTGACCCGTGTATTAAATCAGCTATAAAATACACTAAAAACAATAAGTTATCATCCAATTTGTTTCTCATCTCTTGGTTACCTTGTTAGGCTTCCTTATCCATGAAAATGTTGGTTTTAATACCTTTGGTGTGGGCCTCTGGGTCTTTTTTTGTCACAATACCCCTCAATTTCAATTAAAAAAAAATAGTAAAATTAACCTCAAGAGAATCATATTAATAAATAAAAGGTTTTTGTGTTACCTGACTATTATCGAGGGGTTTAGGACACATCTCTTAAATAAATCTGTTTTATTGATTTTTTCATTTTAATATTAATAACTAAAATGACATCTATGGTGTTACGGGTCAATTTCGACCCATAGATATTTACATCAAGAAAAGCCAAAAAAAGTTTGTTTTTTTTCAGCAGTAGGCCTTTAATATAAACTAAAAAACAAAAGTCCACTCCTCCTTTGTTTTGGTTATAGTCGTGGGTAATTGTGGACTTTTTATCACTTCCTGATGATACAGCTGTGTCTTTGTGAAGTTTCCTTTGTGAAGTTCTTGTCCGAGGTCATATCTGGTAAAAAATAAAATAAAATAAAATATCACAGCTGATATTGTGACCCTGCAGTCCAGTGGTCATATTGAAGACCACACATTTTCACTGATTCTTCTCAGGGATGCCACTCACAGCTTTGACTGTGAAAATCTGTACATTCCAGGCATAGTTGGTTTTGGCATCACAGGCTTCCCAGATTTTTCTGCCGTATTTCCCTGGCTTACTGGGTATGTATTGCCGGGAGGGGCATTTTCCTCAAAAAGTGGACAAGACGTTCATCCACTGTCACCTCTGGCCCTGGGATGAACATCAGCGGAAGAAGCTGCACCCATCTCTCCCAGACATTCCTGATGGGAGCAAGCTTGTCAGACCTCGGTCTGGTCTCTCTGTTGTCAAATCTGAGGACTCTTGAATCAAAATGATATCAAATGTGTGAAGTGACATTGTTGCCTGGAAAATATTTCTGCCTGTCGATGCGTCCCATAGACTATCAGTGGCATCACTGCAGCATCTGTACACTCCAGCAAGAAGAAGAACACCAATGAAAGCATCCAGGTATTCCTCATAACTATCTTTCCACATGTGGCCATGGACTTTTTTTTCCTTCAAGGTTCATCATAGTAATGATGATCCTTTTTAATGACAATGGCATAAATGGCTCAAAACATCTCTTGATGTCACTGACTTTGGTCAGAGTAAACCTTGTGATTCCAGGGGTCATTTTGATGACATTTGCAGCAGCTGCCCTGTCATGTACATCATGAGGTACTGAGCTCCAAAAGATCGTACCATTTTTGGACTTGAATCTTTCAGCAGGAGTAGCTTCAGCACCAGCGACCTCCACCTCTGATCAGATGTGTCTGTGTCTTCTGGATGATAGTCCACATTGTCTTCCCCCTCAGAAACCTGCCCATCTGAATCGCTATGCTGCTCTGTGTCCTCTCCTTCATTTTCACCAAAAATATGATCCAGAACTTGGCTCACTGTGAATCTTCTTCTCATTTTTGTGCGCTGCAAATTGGAAATGTGCAATGTGGAAGTCAAATGGCCACTCAAATGAGTGAATTCACCTCACATGTCTTGACATGCCCGTCTTTGTTTTGTTTTGTTTTTGTGCAGGTATACTGCAAAAACACGCAAAATAAGAATCCCCTGAAGCTCATATGATTAGGAGAGGAGCTTGCTGTCAGTGTTTTAGCTGACAGTGCACTTATGATTTCAGTTTTGGCTCTAATTATTGCTTTATACTCATAATATTATAACTGGGTCGAAACCGACCCTAACAACACAAAGGTCATAATTTCAACTAGGGCATTTTATAATTTAGTGAAAAGATTTTTTTTTGTTTAATTTTGTAGAAATAGAGATTCCTGACAAAGTCAAAAAGCCTTGATACAATAAACAAATGTATGTGATTTTTTTATGCATTTGAAATTTAAAATGGGTCGGTGCCGACCCTAACACGAGAGGAAGGTTAAGTCATAGTTCTAGGTCTTAGTCATCTCAGTATTTTCTCATTTAACTCTGTATATCATGGTTGTACTCAGTTCTCCTAGTTTTCATGTTAACTAGTTAACATCAAAACATGTTAACTAGTAAAGTTTTGGATTTGGGAGGCAGACACTATCTCTACCATTAAGATTAGGCTTAAAACTTTCCTTTTAGGGCTGGATCAGGTGACCTTGAATCCTCCTTTAGTTATGCTGAGGTTCTGCTGAATTTTTCTGCCTATTAAAAGGGAGTTTTTGATTCCCACTTTCACAAAAGTGATTGTTGGGTTTTTCTCTGTATGTATTATTGTAGGGTCTATCTTCACATAAGGTGCCTTGAGGTGACTGTTGTTGTGATTTGATGCTGTATAAATGAAACTGAATTGAATTCACTTGTTTTTTCAGTATATGTACAATATGAGAAAAGGTGAAATTGCACAATACATTTTTAAGCAGTTAGAAGAAATAAAAAAGCCAGATGTAGCAAATATGATAGAAATTAAAAGTCATATATGGAAATTAAAATGTGATCAATTTGTTTTTAACAAATTTGTCAGGTAATATAATAAATTTTACATTTTTTCCCTTTCATTTTCTATGGCGGTCACTTTTGACCGGGAACGCCACAGATGTAACAAGGTTGATTAAAATACTCAAAATTCACCGATGGAGGTGCTCATCACTTTACTATGTTCAAGTGCATAGTGTGGAGGATGTCATAAGGCCTTGAGGCATGGGGTGGGAGATGCTGTCCAACAGGGATGACAGCTTAGCCACCACTCTCCTGTCACTCACCACCTCCACTGGGTCCAGAGGGTATCCTAGAACAGACCTGGCCCTCAGCCTGTTCAGTCTCTTCCTGTGCTCAGCAGAGATGCTGCCGCCCCAGCAGACCACCCCGTAAAAGATGGCTGAGGCCACCACAGAGTCATGGAAGGTCTTCAGGAGTGGGCCCTTCACTCCAAAAGACCTGAGTCTGCCCTTTTCTGTAGAGGGCATCTGAATTGTGAGTTCAGTCCAGTTTATTGTTCAGATAAACACCAAGGTACCTGTAGCTGTCCACAGCCTCAATGTCCATACCTTGGATGTTTAGTGGTTGCAGTGGAGGATGTTTGTGCCTGCAGAAGACTACCGCCAGGTTGATCTGGAGATAGTTCTCCTGGCACCAGTCCACAAAGTCTTGGGTCAGTTGTCTGTGCTTCCTGTCGTCCCCATCAGTGATCAGGCCGAGCATTGCAGAGTCATCAGAGAACTCCTGCAGGATGGAGTTGTGGGAGAAGTCTGCAGTGTAGATGATGAAGAGGAACCACCTCACCAGGGACCGAAGCCGTGCCCGGACCAGCTGCTCCAGGCTCTTCATCTGCGGGTTTTCTTGGATAACAAACTCACATTTGAGAAACAAATTAATTCAGTTGTTCAGTGGTCCTTTTTTAAATTAAGGCTCCTATCAAAGGTGAGATCATTTTTATCCTTTAAAAACTTGGAACGAGCAATCTATGCGTTCGTCTTATCTCAACTGGATTACTGTAATTCACTATACGTTGGTGTCAGTCAGTCCAGCTTGGCACGGCTCCAACTTGTACAAATATCACGGTCCGCCAGGCAGACCGTGGGGATGTGGGGAAAGGAGGACCCAGTCGCGGTACTCTGCGATGCAAATGGTGCTCTTTATTTACAGTGAAAACTGTACACACAATAATACATCCCCATGTGCTCCCGTGACTCCCGTGTCGTGTCTTCTCTAATAGTCCGTGCTCCGTGTTCTCCACTCTCGAGTGTCCACACACCCCGTGCTTGCTGCCCTCCAGTGTTCCACGCTCCTCCTGAGGGGAAATAACAGAGGCAGCCGTCAAGACACTTAATTCCAGTAGGCATACACTCACAAACTTAACTAAGCTGAAGACTAACATGGAGTCTCATGGAATGATCCCGCGTCGGTGGGAGCTCCAAGACTCTCCTAAGTAGCTCCCCCGACGAGCCCTGATCAGCGGCAGGTGTGTAGCTTCGGGTGTGGCCAGTCCCCTAGCAGGGCCACACCCACCAGGCCTGAAGGCGCCTGTAAACCAGTGTACAGACACACCTGCACCCATACACACACTCACATCTACAAGCATGGAAAAGAGCAGCAGCAACACCAAAAATACATATACTATCACCAGTCCATGACTGCTCAGGGATCCTGGGTCGCTCAGACCCAGGACCCTGACAACAAAATGCTGCAGCTCGCCTTTTAACTCATGTGAAGAGACACCAACATGATACTCCAGAGCTTGCTTCCCTTCATTGGCTTCCAGTGCGTTTTAGAATTAAATTTAAAATCTTAGTTTTGACTTATAAAGAGCTAAATGGCCAGGCACCAGACTATTTGTCTGATCTTTTGCAGCTTTATACGCCCTCTAGAGCCCTTCAATCAAGTGATTGATTAAAGTCCCCTAATATTAGGAGAAGAGCTCTCAGACATTGCGTTTGCAGCCTGCTGACCACAGTGTGGAGAGCGTCACAGGCTGCATCCATGTTGGTCAAGGGGGGGGGACATACACTGTTATCGCGATAACATGCGAGAATTCCCTGGGGATTCTGTACGGACACATACTAACGGCTAACAGCTCAATGTCTCTGCTGCAGAGTTGTTCTTTCACAGTGATGTGCCCAGGGTTACACCGTCTGTCGTTCACAAACACTGCCAGTCCCCCTCCCTTCCTCTTACCGCTCTCTCTTGTCCTGTCCGCCCACAGCAGCTGGAATTCAGGTAGCGTCACGCTCGTGTCCGGAGTTAGCGGTGTTAGCCAGGACTCCATTAGCATTATGATGCTACATTGCCGGTATTCCCTCTCTGACCAGGTTAGCGATGTGAGCTCAACCATCTTATTGGGAATCGATCTTACATAATTAATTAATTAACTCTTAAATTAATTAATTAATTAATCTATTTATTTATTTATTTATTTTATCAACTAAAGAAAGAGTAGCTTTCTAGACATCTCATTTTAAGTCCACATTTTAAGTCTACATTTTAGAGATTTTACATTTTAGAGACATAATTGAGGACTTTACCACAAATGTGGTTCCATGTTATGATGTACTCTTGTTTTTTAATCTAACTGCTGCACTGACTTCTTTTTTGATTAAATGCTTTCCTTTGTAATCATTTTATAGGTTTTTTTTGTATATTTGTAATATTCTTCTTATGTATTTCATGCATGTATTATTTTAAGACAGGTGGAGACTATGTCTCCCCCCCCCATTTTCATCATTAATGATATAGTCCAGTAATTACTTGGGCGTGACTTAACCAATTAACCAATACCAACCTGTTATATGTCAGCTGGCTTATCTATGAAGATGTGATTGGTTAATTTGAATTTATTTCTGTTTCCTGCCTTTTATTTAAGCACACTTCCTGAGCAATATAGTTGAATGAATATAGAGCAGAAAGGTTTCCTACCAGGCTTGTGTCATGCTGTCGCTGTGTTTTGAATAAATTCTAGATATCCTGCCTGCACTTGATTACGTGGTTAGTTCTGGAAACACTACACAGAAATCAGTAGTTCGGTAGAACAAGGATGCTTGTTCTGTTCTTGTTCTGTTATCAGCTGTGAATGCCTGAATGGACTGACTGGATAGATGGAGAGTGATGAAAAAGATAAAGGGAGATGTTAGAATATGTGCTTCTATTTGGGAAACATCAATTGGACCTTGCATTATTAATAAAACATTTCAATCAAGTGACAGTGGAGAATACTGGTGTGAAATTGGAGGGATGCATATAAGCAGCATAGTCAACATGCAGATTCATAATATTTGCTTTTGGCATAGTTAATAGGATCCAGATAAAATTTTGTTTCCCTCTTGACAAAAATGCATCTCTGTTTTAATGTATAGCATAGAATAGATATGTACAGTACATATGAACCATGAGGAGAAAAAAGACATTTTGAAATAAAAGCATATATAGTTTATTCATGAATTGTAATAAAGCTTAATAATTTTATAATGATACCTGGGAAAACATGCACTATATGGAAAAAATATTATGCCACACCTCTTAATCTTAATCTTTCCTAAAAATGTTGTGTGGAATAAAATGCCATAATGATTCAGGAGATTTTAAGCATTCTTTTAGCCATTTCACCTTAAATGTACAGTTCAGGTCCATGAAGTCCAGAAGGCCAAAACCACCTTTACCTTTAGGTCCACAAAGCAATGATTTGTTCTTAGTCTCTGTTAAGAGATTTCCCACTTCTATTCATATGTTATTGAAAGTTTATCTTTAATTTCAGTGTTAATAGTTGTTTACCCATTTATTCTTTCCATTTAATCGTATTTTATGATTTTACTGCTTCACTAGAAGTGAAGCTGAAGTAAAGACAAAAGCATAGTGTTCTCAGATATGATTCACCCAGGACATCTCCTTTGTACCTGGTTCTCTACGAGCCGTTTCACTCCCAGGAAGGGGAGAGCAGGACGTTCCTATATACACTCCCAAATACCAAGAGGGGCCCATTCATACAGCCACACACACACACACTCTGAGATCACACACACACACACACACATACTCTGAAACGCTATAAATAAAGAACTGCCGCATACGCTGGTTGTGAGCCTGAGACAGCAGCGCTCACCCAGCGTGCGCACGTTGTTACCATCTAAACTGTCTTGAGTGTCTTTATTTCGCCTGAAGAATGTCTTGTTTAAATATTTACTCCTTACAGTCTCATTAAATCAAGCACCTATCCATGCTTCTACAAACCTGGTCACTGACTGAAAGGGTTGTACTGTAATAGGAACAAGACCGTTTGTGAATCTCTTCCGCTCCTGGGAAAATTCCACAATCATATATGTTGTGTTATTTCAAAATGGCTTTTAGGAATCACAGTTACTCAGCCACAAAGTGGAAGAACAAAAAGTTACATAGCAGGGGTTGCCAAGTGGTCAGAGGCATAGTGCTTTAAAGTTCTCTCTATTACCCAAACTCTGCTGACTCAGTGACTGCAGAAATCTTAAACTCTGGCATTACCATCAGCCATCAGCACAAAAACTGCACTGTGGGTTTCTATGAATGAGCAGTTACTTTACTTTATTTGTTTTAATTTTCACCATATCCCAAAAAGTAGGCTGAATTATCAAAATCTAAAATTGAGCAAACACAAAATTCAGTAAATGAAAGGGCATAAAACACATAGTAGGCTGTAGGGACGTTTTCATGCAATCACGTCTTTGAAATGGAACCCTGTTGGGCCTCGGTCACCACAGAAGCACAGGAAGAGGAAGTTCTTACAAAAGAATATATCCTCAATTTAGTCTGATGCTCATGCAGTCAGCAGCAAGACAGCATGGAGGTCAGATTTCCCACCATCAGACTTTGTGAGTACTGACATTGTCTTAAAAAAATACATGGATAGACTGAAGGGCAAATTAATATATCCAAAATACAGCCATATTTTTATGGTGAGCTGTTTGTAAAAAAAGTGAGCTGTTTGTAACAGCTCACTAATAAATGCATAGGACTTATTATTAATGATGCAAAAAACAAAAAAACATTGTAATGCTTTATAACATGAACCATAAATAAGGTGCAAGTACCCAATTCTAACGTGCATTTTGCAGACAACAAGGCACAAATACACTGTATGTAAATGCAGTTTGCAAGCAACAAGTCAGGTTTTTGCAAGAAGCAATGAAAGAAGTACACTGTAACTTATGTTTTTGCAGTAAACGATGAAACAAGTAGATTGTAAGTACTGTGTACTTTCTGAAATGTGAACCATATTACGGAGTCACCTGCAAGACCGCCGAAGCAATGAAACAATTACACTGTAGCACACATGACTAAGGCATAAGTAGCCTGTAATTTCATGTACCAAGTCAGGTTGTTGCAGGAAACAATAAAATAATTACATTGTTAAACCACAAGTATCCTGTAAGACATGTAATTTCACGTAACAAGTTTTGTACAGGAAACACTAAAATAATAACATAAAATTTAATTAAGTAATTTTAATACTGGGTGATTTCATGGTAAAATTCTGGAAAAAAAACAAAAAAACAAAACAAAAACAACAACTGTATTTTCCCATCTTAGATCTTCTGTACCCTCTACTTGCGCTTTATTAGCTGGTTGTGTTAAAAAAAAGTGTTATCAAAAACACTGACAAAAATATTAAATATTAAAACTCTCATTCTTAATCTTTTCAGTGCTGAATGTTCTGTTGCTGTTGGTTATAGTAGCTGAATTCAGTGATTCTCAAACACATAGTAAGTTTTTAATTATTTATGTTGTTTTTTTGTGTTTTTTTAAGTGTGTGTGTGTGTGTGTGTGTGTGTAAGTTTCTGAAACTACTGCATTTGTTGTTCCGGTAAATATAGAGCGACAACAAACCACTACAACAGTTCTGAAATAACTGCATGCACACACACACACACACACACACACACACACACATATATATATAAATAACACACACACACATATATATATATATATAAATATATATATATAGATATATATAGATAGATAGATAGATAGATAGATAGATAGATAGATACATATATATATAGATGGATACATAGATAGATAGATATAGATATATAAAATGTATTTTCCTAAGCGGCATTCCATAATATAGACACATGTGTATGTATATATAGATATATATAAATCTTTGTCATTTGGAACCTTAAGTGTTTAATATGTATGCATTTGTGTTTGTTTGTCTAAAAATATGAAAAGGAACACATGTGCAATAACTTTAAGTTTGACGTTATTTTGTTCAAACTGAAGACATTTAATTTAAAAAAAAGAGTCTTTATTTGATTTTCTGTCTCAGATTCAGGTTTTCCTCAAGTTGTTCCAAACAGACAGCAGTTCTTTCAATCAGAACGTATCACTATCAGCTGTGAAGGGCTAAATGGGCTGACTGGATGGAGAGTGATGAAAAAGATAAAAGGAGATGTTAGAACATGTGCTTCAACCTGGGAAACATCGATTGGACCTTGCAATATTATTAATGCATATCCATCAAGTGACAGTGGAGAATACTGGTGTGAAAATGGAGGAATACAAAAAAGCAACTCTGTCAACATCACTGTAACTGGTATGTACATGGAAAAAACAATTATGCATTGACATGTTTAGTCCACCAATCATTTTTTTTTTCTGTTTAGTATATCACTTACAGTGATACATCATGTTTGACACAGATGTCTATTTAAAAATTATGTGAGCTATTGTCTATCATAATTAAGGATTTCTATGTATGCATAATGTTAACAAAAAAAACTTTTTGAGACAAAATAACTGCCATATCTTCTGCCATGTAGATTTAGAGAATCATGTGATCCTGGAGATTCCTGCCCAACCTGTGATGCAGGGAGAAAATGTGACCTTGCATTGTAGAAAAAAGGATGCAAACTCCAGCTACACTGCAAAATTCTATAAAAATGGCATCTCCACTGGGAGCAGCTCATCAGGAAACATAATGATTCCCACTGTATCTAAATCTGATGAAGGACTTTACAAATGTAGTATTGCTGATGCTGGAGAATCACCAGAGAGCTGGCTTAGTGTTGAAGGTAAGATGCATCAATATTTTCTGGATAAAATTGGAGACACACTTTGTACCTGTGGCAGTAAAGACAGACCCAACCACACTTCAAAGCTTTTCAGCATCTTCATTTACTCGGTTGCTTGTTTCTTACACTCATGGCTGCATCCTTTCAGCTGCCAGCCACATGTACGCAACAACAGCACAGTCAGGACCAGTGTTGTTCAAGTTACTTGAAAAAAGTAATTATCCACTTATTACTGATTACTTCTCCAAAAAAGTAATCCTGTTACATTACTGATTCCCTATTTTCAAAAGTAATTAGCTACTTATTACAGAGTTACTTTTTAAAAACATGATACACAAACCTGAATATGTAATAAAGCAATAGACATTTCAGCCCAATTAATTTTTTTTCTGCATAATCCATCATATAAAATTGAATCAAATGGAAAAGTCTGTTTTTAAAAATTGTTTTATTAGTTTTAATCTTTTAATTTTTCTTCACATTGCATCAAGCAACAATGAGATTGTATGCAACTGTCTCTGACTTAAAGAACTTTGTTTAACATTTAAACCTGTTTCCTGCATATTCCAGCATATAAAATAAAATAATTTTCTGTGTTTACACTCACTCTTTCAAATAGATGCAAGTCAAACGCAATAACAAATAAATAAAATCAAAGCTTCAGCAGCACTAAGTCCTGTCGCTCTTAAATCTATTTTTCACCTTTTTAGTAGGAGTGGGGCCGTCAGAGGTTTGCCCTGGTGCAGGTGTGCCGCAGCGGTCATGTCAGTGGAGGGAATTTCTGTGAATTTCACATTCCCGTGGCAGCTTGCTAGGCGCTTGCTCAGATTTGAAGTTTAATTTTTTGCTTTAAAAGGAAGTTTTCTTCCCACGCAGTGTGTCCAGTGGACGCTAATGTTTTTGTAAGTTTTTAACGAAATAAAACTTGGAGTAATGTAAGTACTTCCACGCTTTGAATGCTACATGGTTGTACTCTCTCCCGCACTCCGTATTATCCATTGTTGATCTACACACGTCTGTTGATGCAGTGGGTGTCGCACGCGCTTACGTCATTGTTATGATACACTCTCACAAACAGAATCACAGTTTAGTAATGCAGTAATGCACTGTTTTTACAGGAAAGTAACAGTAATCTAATTACTGTTTTTGCAATAGTAGTGGATGCAATAGTGAAAAAAAGTAATTGGATTACAGTAACGCGTTACTTGTAACACATTACTGCCGATCTCTGGTCAGGACCCAGTTCACTCTTATATACAGGGGAGGCGTGACAACCTGATGCAGCTCAGGTGTGTCATTCTCCCCCGCAGCCACGCCACAGTACCCAAACTATATTTTAAAGCTTCATGATAAAGTGTATAAATGAGAAACAATATATAGTCTATGATGAACTGTGCAAAGGGACGTCAGAGTGATGCTTTTATATGTCATTTTTGGTGGTTCAGTTTTGGTCCACTGAAGGGATTATTTTGTAACACAAGGCAACATTTTTATTTCAATGTCTACTGATAGTCTGGTGTTGATGTCCATAGGACTTCTGTGCATGGGCTATGTGTGGTCCAAATGTGGTCGTTGTGGACATCATTTCAACAACAAACTTTTTTTTTAAATGTTTTTATACTCCTTCTGTCAGGGGCTGGGTCTTAGAAGTTTATTTTATATTTTTGATTCCTTAGGTTATATTGAAATATGTTCTTGTTGTGTTATTCTTAGTTAGGGTTTAGTTGAAGTTTAGTCTAGTTGTGTTTTCACCTATGTCTCTGTATTTGTGTCTTTTCCTGTTTTCTGTTTTAGTCTGTCATAGACTTCTTGTCTCTGTGTTCATGTTGTCAAGCTTGTGTTATTATGTCTATGTCTCTCCATGTTTCCTGTTTTATGTTGAAAGTTTTGCGTTTCTTGGTCAGTGTGTTTAATTTTAGTCTTCTCCTGTGTTGTTATCTTCATTTGTGTCATCTGTTTCCCCTGCCCCCTGTCATGTGTCTCCACTACAACTGATCAACTCCCGTGTGATAGGTTTGTAGCTTGAACCTATTCGCTGGAACGTTGAAGACAATGTAATTACACAGCAAGCAAGACACGAGTAGGCAAGTTGTTTATGTTTCACGTGCACGGGAGAGAACTGGACAGGCGCCGTTCCTTCGCTTGACCTCAGTTGCTCTCATCCGCTCTCCCGTAACACTGCTCTTTTATTGTGGTTACATGAATATGCATAGGTTCATTAACATATGACATCTTACATAGGTATGCATGTGAACAAAGAATACCCTGTGTGTGTGTGTGTGTGTGTGTGTGTGTGTGTGTGTGTGTGTGTAATGTGACTCCCCAAAGCTGGTGCCAGGAGTCTAGCGGTACATCTGAACAAAAGGCTCTTACACTCAAACAGATATACGTGTGTTTGCTATACCATATATCAGCAAGAGAAGATACGATCTCTCCTAGGAGGTGTGTGATCTATACCAGAACACTCTGAGGAGGAGTGAACGCACTCCCCTCTTCATGCTACACAGAGTTGTTACAGACCTCCTGGGATGAGTCATTCTTTCAATCTACAAATGATTATATACTTCTAAGCATATATGAGTAAATATTTCTAAGCATAAATGACAATCATAATACAAAACCTAACACCGTGTGTACTTAGTTGGTGTGTTGTCAGTCAGTTTTTGTCAGGTCATCTGTTTTCCTTCCCACGTCAAGCTTAAGCCTTTCATGATTCTGCTCAGGTCATGTTCATGCTTCTTGTCCACGTTAACTCTTGCATACACCTGTGCAGAATCATGTTCATGTCACTGTTTCATAGTCAGTCATAGTTTCTTCCAGTTTAGGCTTTAGTTAATTTTTGTTCCCGTTCAGTTTACCTTGGTTTGTGTACTCATGTTATCAGCCTCAATAAAAGGCTCACTTTTTGTTTATCCAAGTTGCATCCCACGTTCCGTTTGTTATCTGAATTTGGGTTCATCATTGACACGACACCTTCTGTAGTCCCATGTTTCCTAGCACATCGTTTCTATTGGCTACAGGCTTTTTATAGAATAGAATAGAATAGAATAGAATAATCCCTTAATTGTCCCACAAGGGGAAATTTGGATGTAACAGCACCAAGAAAGACACATATATAAACAAAGAGTACACATGACACAGAACAGAAACATACACAATTTTTACATATTTACATTAAGGACAATGGTTACCAAAAACAGAGTACTATACAGTTATTAAATTAAATAAAATTAACTACAGATAAGAGGCAAACCAGGTTGTAGTGCGAATCGATTGGTTAACTTATTGCAGTTACAGCGCAGATGTAAACATCTGTGTTTGTTGGGAGCAGTTCTGATTGTACGGTGTGACAGCTGCAGGGAGGAAGGACCTGCGGAAACGCTCCTTCATGCATCTAGGATGCAGCAGTCTGTCACTGAAGGAGCTCTGCAGTTCAGCAACATTTACATGCATGGGGTGGGAGACTCTGTCCCTCAGAGATGTTATTTTGGCCAGAGTCCTTCTGTCTCCCACCACCTGCACTGGGTCCAGGGTGCATCCCAGAACAGAGCTGGCCTTCCTGATGAGTTTATCCAACCTCTTCCTCAGCTGCCGATAAACTGCTGCTCTAACATACAACACTGTAAAAAAAGACAGATGCCACCACAGAGTCATAGAAGATCTTTATGTTGTTTTTGTGTAATTTTTATGCTCCTTCTCAAAGGGGACTAAATCATACTGGTTATACATAACTCTATTGAATAGGATTTATTTGAGTTTTTACATGAAATAAATATAAAAATATTTAGAATAATTTACAACATCATTTTAATAATTTCTAATGCACATTGCAATCATCTTTCTGGCAGGTCATCCTGCAGTGCCTTACTTAGAGATCTACCTGGGGCTCTGCATTGGTTTTGGTGTTTTATTGGTGGTCATTCTGCTAATACTGGTAGGAGTGTTTCAACGTAATAAACATCAACAAACCATCAGAAATCACACAGAAGAAACTTCTTTGACACCAAGTATGTTAACAGTTGGCTCATCAAAACATGTCTTTTTATTTTATAACAATAATCATGCTTGGTGATTCCTGGTGGCCATCACCAATTAATTTTTTTTTCTTGTTTATTTTGTCTTTTTTTATAAACAGGTGTTCAAAATCCTACTGCCTCCTCCCAGTTTCCCTCTTCTGCACAAACAGGTCAGGAAGGCCAACATCTGTTTAAGAATAAAAAACATGTACTTCAAATCTACAGGATCATGGAAATCCAAAGTAGAACACAGTCTTTTTGTAAATCATATATCCTAGGACATGCTCCTGCTATAGTATTGTTTGGTCTGTAGTTTTAGTCCCTCTGCAGGTTTTTTTAGTGTTAATTTTGACAGCAAAAGTTTCATTTAGCTTTTAATTTAGTTTAATTTAATTTATTTTGTTTTGTGGATAAAACATTTAGGCATCTAAATCCTTTGAATTTTAATCTTGTCTTAGTTGACTGAATATGATTAATATTATAACAGACTTTTGATTAAAATTGTTGAATAAAACATAATTTTGTTTTAGTCATAATTTAGTCAACTAAATTCATAGTTTTAGTCGACTAAATATCATAAGACTTTAGGAGACTAAAAATGTATTCAGTTGACTGAAATAGAAAGTATAAAAGTTTGAAGTATTTTTACTGGTGTGTTTCTCCAGACAACTTATTTTCCTTGACATAAAATGTATCTATATATCTACTCTTAACATTTTGCCACATTTTCATGAGAAACAGGGAGCACGAGAGCTAGATCTACCTCCCCCTCTGCAAAAAAAAGGCTTTACCATTTCCCAGCATAACCTTACTGCACAAGCAAGATTGGTCAATAAAATTAATACTAGCTGTTATTAGGCAACATGCTGTTATCATGTATAATAACATTTTTTGAATATAAATTGCATGTTACTGTTATGAAACAAATTGTGTTGTGTTTTCATGTAGTAGAAGCATGAATCCTATAAATGTGTCCCACACTACTGGTAGGTGGTTACTAGGAAAGACAATGACATCGCAATAACTAATATAAATAAGAACCATCAGGGTCCTAAGATGTAAGTAATATAATTTCATTTAGTAACAACTTGCTGACCAAAAACAACAACAAAACATTTTAACCATCACTCTTGTTTTGTCATTTCTCTTTCATTTTACTATCTTTACTTTGAGATGGTTATCATATAGAGAAAGTGTCTAGAATGAGAGATTTTAAAAAATAACTAAATTGTCTGCCCATATCTTTATACTTTGTTTAAGGTTTGGCTTATCTCTATATTTCAGTGCCTGCAGTGGTAAGCAGAGCTGAACAAAACAATGAGACATATTCCCTCATCACAAAACCAAGAATGCCCAAAGGTAATTTGTCTAAACTGGAAAACATTGAAGTTATAATAACCTTAATTGCTTAAATGCCTAGTGGAAGAGAAATATCCTATCATATAAAAAATAACATCTTCCAGAAGTCCACACATCACTTAAATGTCCCAGCTGGAAATACGTGAGGACAATTTACATTTAAATGTAATGAAAAGAAAAATCATTCTAATGATGTTTTGTTGTTATATGCCTGCAGAGGACAGTGCACTTGAATCAGTCCAGGAGACGTATGCTATGGTCAGAAAACCCAGCGATGTGAAAGGTAATTGACACTGAAAAGATAGAATATTTAACATCCTTTATGCTCACTCCTATGTTTTGAGAACAACTAAAATGTATTTTAGTTTTTGTGCTTTTGGGGGATTTCTGACAGTAATTTTATATATTTTTTCTTTTTAAATTATATTTCTTTTAAACACAGCGTGTGTGTGTGTGTTTCATGCTGTTGATATTTTGAGCTTTGTTTTGTGGATCTGAAAAAAAAAACACACACAAGAAACTCACAGAAAAATATGTTGATTAGTCCCCTTGGTCTATCAGATTTAAAACAGTCAGATAACACTGTTTTAAATTTCGAGCCTTAATTTGTCATAGTTGGCAACAAATTCGAAATTATTAGTTGGTTCAAATATAGTTTCCAAAATTTCTGATAGCTCAGTTCTTATTTCAAAATAAATAATTAACTGTTTTGAAATTTATTGTGTCTCCAAACAGAGATGGCAGCAGCGAGCTGGTTGCAGAGAGGTACCAGTCAACGAATTACTGGCATGGATCCGGATAACTTTTACTGTTCAATACAAAACTAAAAATAAAGGGAATGCTAGTCTTCAGTGTGCCTTTTATTTCCTTTGGAAAAAGTGGCATTTATATAAAATACAATGAAACATTTTTGTGGTTATTAGCAGATTTCATTCCTTTTGTATAAACAGTTAATGTCTAATTGGTGAAAAGATGGCTGTTTATAGAAACTTGCAAACATCTCACCCTCATGGTTTGTTTTTGTTAATTATCTCCAATCTTCATCTGAGAGTGAAAGTGTCTGCCACCTCACATCATCATGTCTATTTTAAAGGGTAGCAGTTTTTTTTTTAAATAGTGAAGCCCAGGTCTATTTGCTTTGCCTCATGCCTCATTATAAATATGAATACACTGTTGCAATTTTTCAATATACTCACTGTGGCTTCTGTGGCAACACAGTGTGTCAAATGTTAGTGTTGTGTCAGCTATCAACAGAATATCCATTTATGGTGAAGATGGTGAAACTGTCAATACAAGGTGTTGAAGGTGGGAGAATAAATTTAATGCAAAAAAGTCTGCATTTTGTAATAAAAGAAATTTATCTAAGATGATTATGTTGTTAGCTTGTTTTGTGGGTTGTATATATATATTAGATTAATTTCTAATTTTTTGTAATATGTTTGGTTTGGAGTGTTATTAAAAACACTGGCCTAACAACTCATTTGTGGTTAATATAATTATTTATTTTGTCTTTCTATCATGTACTGAGTGACTAATTATTGTTGCTATACCTAGTGAATTGACATAGTAAGGTATTTAATCTCAGAATTCTTTCCTCACACAACAGAGTACTTCTAGTGCTGGTCACAATGCTGAAGAAATAGCGCTAAGTTGTGTTTTTTCTCCTCCTGGTTTCAAATCAGGAAACTTTTGCATGCAAAATGAATGTGATAACATCAACATCACAAACCTCCTTCGTTTAGTCACAAAAGAACGTAAAGGACACAAATATGTTTTTGCAGTACAGGTGGATAATCAATGTAAAAGGGCAACATTTAGTACTCCAAAGTAGTAGTGAGACATGTTTTATGATTTAAAGATGGTGAAAAGTAAATGGACTCTATACACCATGTTTCATTCCCCCTTTTAACAAACACATTCATAAAAACACATTTTTCTGTGTTTCTATGTATTTTCTGTGCTGGTGTGATGGAAGAGGAAGCTAGGCACAGGATGAGATGGAGATCAGTAATCCGCTGTGGCAAATCTCAAAGGGAATAGTCGAAAGAAGAGCTTAGGCTGATGGGCAGAGAAGTACTGTTTTATCTGTGAAATAACCTTTTTTGACAACTGTTGCATTTTAGGGGAAAAATGAAATTAAGATCGTTAGATATCCAAGTCACCTCATCTGTCTCATCCAATGAAGGTCTAAGCACTGAAACATCAGGTTAATGAAGTGACTTGACGTGTTTTTTCTTTCTTTCTTTCACCTTGCAATGTTTAAGAACTGTACAGTAAAAATATCCTCTAAGATGACTTGTAAAGTATCAGCTGGGTACTTGTGCATACTTTGTACAACTTTCAGCTTGCAGTAAATATATTGCAAAACTGTTGAAGACAGTAATTTTTTAATGACATCATTGTGTACATTTACAGTATTTTATACAGCCACCATGTATTTAAGTAGCTATTAACTGGAAATAAGCTGAACTGGAAATTTTCTCATGTGGTTATCACCCTGTTCATTAGAGTTTGTTTATTAAGAGATATCCATTCAGCATAACAGTTCAACCGCTTTTGTTTTTCTTTTATCTTTTACTGTCAACTAGAAGATGTTGCTGATATGAAGAGCTATTAATACACTGACTGGTAATTTCACTTCTAACCACACTGAGGCTTAAAAACATGACATCATGTGACAGATCATAACTATCTTTAAATATCTGGTGCATTTAATAGTGATGGTATATTAAGTAGTACATTTGCTGATAATGTGAATTCTGCTGTCATGGTACTAACTTATTTTACACATTTTAATGTCTTATTTGACATTTTGACACAATCTTCGTGAAAATTATTTTTTTTCTTAAACAGAATAGAACTACACACTTGCAGTACATCCAAGGCAAAACTTTAGTTTTAGAAAGGCAAAATTAAAGACATAAAGCAAACAGATAACAGATAGATTTGGAAACTGTGATGTAGAATGTGAATGTATGGACTGGTGCATGGCACCAAAATGCACTAATATTCAGTTTATATTAAGGTCATCACCAGTATTGGGTTGTCATTACCAGTAAGAAAAGGAAAAAGCCACACAAAAATGCCATTTCCTTGACACAGGCAACTCTATCTCGCATCGGTATCTACTCATATACAGTTGTCATAAATCTTATGGCCACTAGAGGTCACTGAGGTATATTTAAACATTGTGTGAGTGGGGCAACTCAACCAATGCCTTCTACTGTGTTTATCTGGTGATGACAGGCTCTCTTCTGTGAAATAAATAAAAGTCATCTTCTCTTTACTTCAGCTGCTGCTGTGGATTTTGGTTTATTTATGAACTCTTTCCTGTAGTGGTTATGTCAATGTTAGAGACTCTTCAAATAAGTCTTTAAATGAATAATGTGACTGTTTTTAGGCTTTACTTTCATGCCTCTGAACTGCCTGATTGGAGTTACATTTGAACTTCATTTCTGTTCTTTATTTTCTCCAACTGTTCAATAATTGTTTTTAAAGTGTTGTCTAATTCTTCCTTCTTCTCTGTCATTACCTGAACCGCATACAATACTGATTCCTTTTCTTGTATTTTTTTATCAATGGCTTGCTTCATTGATTTAAGATCAGGTTTTGTTTCCTCATCTTGATTTATTTTTGCAGACTTTATATTATTTTGTTCTGTTGGTTGCGTATTTGTTACCAGTAGACTCTGATTTTTATCTTGCTGTTTCTCTAGCTCCCACACTTTGGACGTGAGTTCATCAATATCTTTTTGTAAATTAAATTTATGATTCATTAATAATTGAACCGCCATTAACAAATGAAATTTGTCTACTGCTTGTTTTTCTTTTTGAGCTTTGAGGTTTTCTTGTTTTGTATTTATGTCACCAGTGTCAACCCTATCTTCTATGAGATGATTTCTTTCTCCTTCCGTCCCAGTGTCGAGCTGAAGTTCACTGTGATCAGAGGACGTTCTTGTGAAGTGTCTTCCTGTTGTACAAAAAAATTAAATTAAATTTACAGAAATCTATTGTTCTATAATTTTTTTTAAGAAAATATATTTTTTGGTCACTTTTGACAACAAGATACTGTACCTCTGTTTTTAGAACGATATTTCCACACAACTAAGACAACTGCAAGAATTAGCAAGACTGTCACAACAACACCAATGGTGATGTGAGCAGCAGAACTACATGAGGGGTTAAATAAATCACCTGGAAAGAGAACACACAGGATATCAACATGTATCAACATGGCTGCAGCAATTTTACACAAAAAAATACATAAAACTACTTTGTGTGTTTGATTTTTTACCTGGAACATGTATGTGTGTCTCTCTGCTCTGGTTGGTGTTCCTCTGTTGGACTCTGCAGGTGATGTTGTTGCTGTGTCTCTTCTCCACAGTCACTCTGCTGCTGACAGTATAGAGGTCATCAGGAACTCTGAGGGTCTCTGTAGGTCCAGCAGAGAGGAGCTTTCCCTCACCGTCCAACCACAGCAGCTCAGGCTCTGGATACCAGCCTGCAGACTCACACTGTAACACCACTTTACTGCTGTCCTCACTGTTCCTCATTACAGTGATGATAAGTGATGAAACTACACCTAATTTTGAAAAGGGAAAACACATTGGTCACTATAACTAGTAGCAACACTAAAGAGCCAAGATTGAAATTATTGCAAATGCACTGAATACTTGCACACCAACCGTATTTAAACCATTTAAACCATTCTGTATTATTTTGCACATATTTATAGAATAATAGCGCAGCATGACATGTTTATTTTACCTTTATGATTCTTTACTAGTAACAATGTATTTTTCTAAACTAAATAATGACTGATGATTTCCAACATCAGATATCATTTTGAGCTTTCTGTACAAAGATTATATATCCACTTACCAACAACAAGCTCAACACTAGCTTGTCCACTAAGTGCAGGACTGAAGCATTTGTATGATCCCCCATCTGACAGTTTCACTTTGGAGAGTTTTAGTGAAATGTCTCCGAGCTTCAGGTTGTTAATGGGTAGTGACGTTCTTTCCATGTAGGCTTCATTTTTTTTATTCACAAGCTCCACGCCGTCACGCCAAACATGTACAAATCTGGGTGTGAGGTCAGATCGTGTCCACTCTACTGTCATATCAGCAGCATTCACAGCAGGATCCAGATGACAGGGTAACACAGTGTCATCACCAACTATTGCCACAACTGGCTCAGATGGACCAACCACCTGAGACACACCTAAAGGAAAATTACAAATACTTGTTATTTTTGAGAAAGTTACCGAACATTGTTTTATTAGTTTCTGATTAGATTATTTTAAACCGAGGTTCAGAAGCGCAGGTGTTTTACATTTGCTGTTTTAGCATATGACATAAAGTAAATGGCTGACATTTAATCAATAACAGAAATATTTGTGTAATTAATAGACTTAGATGTGTTGCATAATTTGTGTAACTCCATAAAGATATGACTTAATTACCTCCACAAAACTGTGCTAAGTGAAAGAAAATAATAAAGTGATGTAAAAGGAAGACACAGATGGCCCCAAGTGGCATTTTACAGCATCGTCCGTCCTTCAGGCAAAACATTGTAGATGTAGACTGAAGTGAAAAATATGGGAAAAATCCTAAAAGGCACAGAAAATTGAACATTATTCATACAAATAACCACTATAAACTTAAAATAATCTATATAATTATAATTTACTTTTTTACATCACAATTGTAGACATATATAAAGCATCTTGAGGCAATTGGGGCAACTACAGAAGAACCTTATCTGTTAATCATTAATAAAGGACAATCTGTACCTTATTTAATGAGGCATATCAGAGCATTTAGAGTTTACTGGCTCTTTTGCCTTTGTGGGCATGTCCTACCCTCTTTCCAGCCTTATGTAGCACCTCTGTGTAGAGCTGTTTCTCCACAGAGAGGAGGCACCCAGGCAATTCGTACTTAAGGCCAGAGAGTCTGTGTGCCACACTTTGTGGACTGAGATTGTTCTTGCCAATTTCAACCTGGACAATCCTGTTATATCATGTATGTAGTCTTAATTGAGATATATTTTGGCAAGCTGTAAAAGTATTTTCTTTTCCAAAATACTCAAGTTGATTTATCAGATCTGCCTACAGGGATTTCAAATATAAAACTGACTTTTAAAAAAAGAAAAACATAATTAAGTGTAGTAGTCTCTGGTGGGCAGTTGCAGTTTATATTATCACGTTTTTGTTAGACAAATAAAGGACACAAAAATATCTGTTTTAGCCCTTATGTCCTCCTCAAATTTGCACCGTTGCAACACCTTTGTAGACAAAAATGTACACTGACAATATCTGCCATAAAATCCTAATACTAGTTTCCATCTAAACATGATATAACATGTTCTGACTAAGAGATTTCTTAAAAATTCAAAAGTACAGCTCTGCTATCACTTCCAACATAAATGAAGACAAAAAACTAAACACCAGTGACGATTGTAGGGTTACTGAAGTTGGACTAGCTGGTATATAATAATGTGCTTCGTGATCGCTAGTGACACAGCTATGTTAGCATAACATAAACACAGTGAAGCTGAGGCATGAACGCTAACTTTTTTTGACTTATCTGACTGATTTGTTTTGCTTAATGCGCCTTATAATCTGGTGTGCCTTATGTATGAAAACAGACCCGTTCATCGGCAGCGTGCTTAAGAATCCGGTGCGCTTTATGGTCCTAAAATACGGTAAATAGGAGACACGAAACCAAAACTGCAAACTAGAAACAAGGAACTAAAACTAGAAAACAGGGAAATTGGTTAACTAGAACTAGACAAACCAGGAGGAAACTCACAGCTACAAGGAACACAGAGAACAACACAGCAACATGGGACAACACAACAATGCGCAGAGGAAATAACAGAGTCTAAATACAAGGGAATGAGACACAGGAGGAAAACACAGCTGGGACAAATCTGACAAGGCTTCAGACAAGGAGGCAGCAAACTGGAAACACTGAACACGGGACTTGGAACTGTCAAAATAAAACAGGAAACAGACAGAGACTCAAGACATGCGAGATCAACAGTAGCTGGGAGACATGAATAATCATGGAGACATAACTTAACATGTACGAGAGACATGGAAAAACAAGGAAACTGAACCATGAACAATACTAAATCACAAACTGAAGGAGGAGGAGACTGAAGAAGTTACTTGATTCAGTAAAAGGAGATGTTACAATCCTTTTACCCCTTCTGTTTCATTTTCTACAATTTTAATTTTTATGAATTCACTGCAAAATTAGAAGTAATACTTACTTCTTTAATATTTAAGGAGCCTCACTTTTTCAACGGGATAGAAAAGGTTATAGAGAGATGAGACAAAAGAGACAAGATAGGAGAGAGGAGAGCCGGAAGGGGGGCGCCTGATCTGGTATCCCACACCTCCCCGCCGGATCGGGCTGTACGCTCTACCTCCCCACTGCCTCCCAAAAAAGGGAAAAAGAGCAGAGGAGAGAAGAGTAAAATATTTTTTTATTCTTCCTCCGTTAGGTTTCACTACCATCAGGTTAACTGCACAGCCCCCAGGAGGCCCTGAGAGAGCTGTATCAATCAACCAGTAAATTTTCTAGTGTTAGATTTTCTACCCTTTTGATGCCCTCTACTGAGGCAGGCCCACCACGGGTCGATTAATCCTCGGCATGTGTCTCACGGTTAGCTGACTGTTATCTGAGAAAAAGTAAACTAACGTCAATACTATCAGCTGATATGTGATGAGCCTTTTACTGAAGATTTGAACTTTAGATCCATCAGAGACTCAAACCTGGACCTGAACCCAGCTGTGTGTCCTTGCAGAGTGATGGGTCAGAGGGAGTTGGTTCTTCTCCTGTAGAGAGGTAATGTGTGTGTAAATGTTGTTGTTACTCAGTGTTTGTGAATAAATCCTCCATCATGTTTGTTATTTAATTCTCTTATAGCCTGCCTTTGTGCCTGTCCTCTGATTCCAGTCTCTCTAAGTAGTTTTGCTGTTGTACTGGCAACAAAGCAACACCCTGGTTATTTATTTATTTATTTTTTCGTTAACAGTTTTAGACATATGATCTTGAGAACTAAAGGAAAATTAATATTCCCATTTAACTTCATGTGACTTCCTGCCTCTTTGCAGCTAAAACAAGCCACCCAAACACATAGGATATCAATGGAAAGCCCAGGATGTCCTCTATTTCATACATCAGGACTTAGTAGGGTAGCTCAAATAATTTAAAAGGTATATGTCAAGAAAAAATGCCCATTACGGAGGGCATAAATGAATAGACTGGATTGTTGGGAGGATATTGGCATGTCTTTCCTGGAATCTACCTGCGCTGTGCTCTCTGAGTGCCTGTGTTTCCCTGCTTCTCATCTTTCAGTCTCTTTATTGTCTTCACTTGTTTATCCTCAGCTGTTATTATCCCAATCCCTTAATTTGATGGCTTTAAAAGTCCTTCAGTTTTCTGTAGACATTCTTCAATCTCGTTTTTCCCTTCTCCAGCTCTTGGGCTGCTGCAGTCAGTCAGCTCCTTTATTTTATCTCTATTTGGCAAATACATTAAAGAAAAGCACAAAGGTTCAGCCAAGTCTGGGGGTGACCCATCAAACACTAACCAGAAACAAAGATCAGCTTAGACTATGACCTTTTATTTTGAAATTAACCTGCTCCATAGCAGTGTAACTTAAGCACATAACTAAAACTGAAGGCTCAGAGTTTCTTTTAAGTCACCTCGATGAGACAAAGTCCTGCTTTAAGTGCAGGTCTCTGCACGACTCCAATAACAGTTCTCTGTAAATATAAATCCAGCTTTTCTCACACTTTGCTGCTCAGTTTTTAAGAACTGACAGATACATTTGTCATCTTGTATGTGCGCACAGTTTAACAGAGAAAATAAACCCTGACTTTATTCAGGGTTTTTTCAGTAACATGTAGAAAAATATCCCTTTGTTTTTACCACATTTTTAGTGTTTTGTTATTAGGTTCTTGATTGTTTGCTGTCTGACTCAAAAACAATTGAAAAAACAAAACAAACCAATAAAAAAATAGACTTACCACAGATAAAGACCCCAGACTCCGACACAGTGATCCAAACTGTCGCTGTCAAAGTGGAGTGACTTACTGGAGACGAGCAGGAACTGAGACAAGAATTAATGAGTCACTGAAAACCAGACAATCCAGTCTGATCAGCTTCTAGAATTCCTTGGTCTATTCATCAGGTAAAAACAGTGAGCACTATGAACACAGGGACATGTTTGCTTGTGTAAATCACGTGTAAACTAAAGCACAAAATAGTTTCAGCAGTTTCTTATTACCTTCAACAATGAGCTCATGTTGTTGGTAGCATTTGCATTTCATTCTGTCTTTAAACACAACAGCTCTAAAGGTTTTGAATGTATTCTGATAAAAATTTGTAGGGTGTAGAGCAGGATCATGTTATAACATTACTCTATTAACTCTATTACTCTATTAACATTACATCTATTAAAGTCTGACTTACATCCACTGAGGTCTTCAAGGTCAACTTGTTGGTGGAAAATTGACAAAAAGCATTAAAACATAGAAACTATAATTCTTGAAAGTGTGCTGTATAATGTCAACATTTATAAAATATAAAGATGTAAAATATCATATCACATTAGACCTCTGACCTCTCCCTAAGTTCAACGGATCAAACTGAACGTCAAAGTTATTATTTAAAACTATGTAATTGCTGGTACTGACAACTGACAGCATTAGAAATTGCACATTATCTATTTTCACATCACAATTGTTGACATATAAAGTGTCTTGAGGCAATTGTCATTGTGATTTGGTGCCACTGAATTGAATTGAATATAAGTTGGATGTGTCTCTGACAATATATGTTCAAAAGAACAAAAAATAAAGAAATTACAAAAAAATGTTTTGTTTTTCAGTGTGCAATTATTGCAAATTATCATGTTAATACACAGCAGTTGATCCATTTGGAAAAGTCAAAAAGCTAAATTCAAAAAACATGACTGTGAGGGTCATGTTTTTTGACTTTTCCAGTGCTTTCAACACCATCAAGCCGACCCTCCTGGGTGATAAGTTAACAGCGATGCAGGTGGATGCTTCTCTGGTGTCCTGGATTGTGGATTACCTGACAGGAAGACCACAATATGTACGTCTTCCACATTGTTTGTCTGACAAGGTAATCAGCAGCATAGGGGCACCACAGGGGACTGTCCTCTCCCCCTTCCTCTTCACCCTCTACACCACAGACTTCAGCCACTGCACAGAGACTTGCCATCTTCAGAAGTTTTCTAATGACTCTGCGGTGGTTGGATGCATCAGCAGGGATGATGAGACAGAGTACCGGGCTGTGGTCGACTCCTTTGTCACATGGTGTGAGCAGAATCATCTGCAGCTCAATGTGGCAAAGACTAAGGAATTGATAGTGGACTTCAGGAAGATGAGGAAACACTTGACCCCCGTTTCAATCCAGGGGGTCAGTGTTGACATTGCGGAGGACTATAAATACCTTGGAGTACACACTGACAATAAACTGGACTGGGCTACAAACACCACAGCACTTTACAGAAAGGGCCAGAGTCGTCTCTATTTTTCGAGGCGACTGAGGTCCTTCAACATCTACCAGAAAATGCTCAGGATTTTCTATGAGCCTGTTGTGGCCAGTGCAATCCTCTATGCTGTTTCATGGTGGGGCAGGAGGTTGAGTGTTGCTGGTGCTAACAGACTCAATAAACTTATCCACAAGGCGAGTACTGTGGTTTTGGAGCTGGACTCCCTGAAGGTGGTGTAGGAGAGGCGGATGTTGTCCAAAATAAAGACAATGTTGGATAATTTCTCCCACCCACTCCATGACATGCTGGTCAGTCACAGGAGCACGTTCAGTGAGAGACTGAGATTACCAAAAAGCACCACTGAACGACACAGGAAATCATTCCTGCCTGTGGCCATCTCCCTGTACAACTCCTCCATATAATACACTGTAAACACTGCAATAGCTACACCCTTTTTGCACATAGTCTTTCTTACTCTGTAATGTTGATGACAATTTCTAGATATTTATTTATAATCACACCTGTCAACCCCGAATATTTATTACTTGGTGCTTTGTATATTATATATATTGTGCTATTCCTCATATCTTAACATATTGTTTTGATAAGTAGTCTAGTTTGTTTTTGTTAATGTTACTGTACTGGAGCAACTGTATCCCTAGGGATTAATAAAGTATTCTGATTCTGATTTGGAAAGTTGATTAAATATAGTATAAAAAAAAACCCAAAACAAAACAAAAAAACAGGATGATGTTTCTTCTATAGAACATGCTCTTGCAGGAAGAGAGTGGCTTACAGGAACATTACATTATCTATATAATCCCTTTGTCACACCTTGTGAACTGAGATTGTTCTTATCATTTTTTTCAACCTGGACAGTCCTGTTAAATTATGTGCATAGTGTTCATTTAGATATATTCTGGCAAGCTGTGAAATAATTTTCTTTTCCAAAATGCAAAATACTGAAGTTTATATGTCAGATCTGCTTACAGGGATTTTAAATATAAAACTGACTTTTAAAGAAACAAAAAATAATTAATTGTAGTGGTCTCTGGTGGACAAACCTTTAATCGAAACATAGTTAACATATGTTTTCTAATTTTAAATATTATGTTGTTATAGTTTTTATTACTCCCTTATTTTAGACAAATCAAAGGACACAAAAATATGTTTGTGTATATGTATATGTTTAGCCCTTATGCCCTTTCTCCGTTGCAATACCGTTGTAGACAAAAATGTAAATGGGCAATATCTGCCATAAAATCCTTATACAGCAATATTATTTTCTGCTTCCCCCCCCCCCATAAATACCCAGCTTGAGCACTTTTCAAAATGTTAGTACATGTTTATTGAAAGAAAATCCCAAAAAACTAATTTTCTAGATGGGACATTGCTGGTGATTAAAATTTTGGACATATCAAACATCAGCAACAAAGGAGATTTCACGACATTATTATTATTATTATTATTATTATTATTATTTTGTAGCGCCAAATACTCCCTGTCATCATCTTTGTGTGTATCTGTCTATGTATGAGGATTTTATGGCAGATTTTGTGGTTGTTGAGTTTTGTACACAAAGGTGTTGAAAAGGTGCAAAATGCATCAACAGAATATGGATGACATTTAAGAGTAAAAAACACTAATTTCAAAAATCTGAATTTTATTTTCTTTATTGCCTTCTGTTGGGTCAAGCACGCCTGTAGCCAACTCCAAACTCCAGCCTCCCCTCACAGCTTTTATTCAGTGAACACAGTTACACAAACCCCTCATTGTAAAACCCATATGGTGTGTCCTAAAAACTAAGGCACATTGTGTGTACATGCACGTGCAAGCATGTGAGTGTATGTGTGTGTATGTGTGTATGTGTCTCTGCATACATGACTTCTTGCTACACTATATGTTTACAACCATTGAGGGGTCTGACAAAATGCTCTTGCCATTATGTAATCGGTAATTTC